>JAGFMK010000454.1:0-23782 GCA_021030975.1 Lichenothelia convexa | reverse complement strand
CATCCCCTCCCCCCCCAGCAGCGGAAACCGCCCATTCTCAATCATCGCCACCCTATCCAACTCCCTCTGATACCCCCTCCTAACATCCTCCAACGTCACAACCCTCCTCTTCCCCTTTCCTTGCATTCCCCTCGACCCACCAAACACATCCCCATCCGCACCCTCATCCCCTTCCTCAGCCAGCATCCACGCCTCCTCCGGCGCCACGCTCGCGAGGACGTTGATGAGCATCAGATACGCCTCCAGAATCTCGTCTTCATCGCTGACGGCAGAGATCTTACGACCGGAGGTCTTCAGTCGTGCTAGTCGCTCCCACAAAGCCTCTGCCGCGCCTCGGAAGTCGTCGCGCGATATCCGGTATGCGTAGAGGATCTTGTGGTACGGCGGGCCGGAAGTCGTTGTTCTTGTTTTCCGGCAGAGAGAGGAGAGAACATCGTCGACGGAGAGGGACGGATGGAGAGATGCGAATGAGTAGGTGAAGAGCGTGGCGCTGTGGCGTTGTGCGATCATGGTCGTTATGAGAGACGTCAATGCTGACTTTTGGCTGGATTCAGATTATGTTAAAGAGTTGCCCTACATCCCCAATTGTCGGAGCAATTTGCTTACAGTACAAGGTTTGTATATTGCATAAGGGCCGAATAGGCGTCATCGAATCTGGAAGTTTGAAGAGAAGCGCTGAAGAGACGGGAGAGGATATCCATTTTCGCTTCTTCCTCATCCTAGACGGCATAAGTGAGCTTACGAATCTACAACAAGTTTTCGCCGATGAGCATACCTGATCGTTACAGGCGTCAACTGCTTGCAAGGCCTGCTTCGCAAAGTCTGCAACGAACGACTGAGCCTTTGCCTGTTCATACAGCGAAATGACGTGCTGATAGTACATCGAGAGGCCAGCGTTGAAGTGATTTCGCTGATCGACACTGACCAGTTCTACTCGGTCATACTCTTCTATGTTAAAGTATCTGCCTTCCGCTACATCTATGTTAGCGGTGATCAACCTGAATGCGGTGGTTTGGAGGCGCCCTACCTAGGCCATGAGCAGCACTTTTGAAGCATATAGCTGCTCGGGTGAAGTCACTTGTCATGATATGATACCTCGCCTCAATGTACGTAGCCCACGACGTGTTGGGCAAGAAGCGGAGAAAGTCAGAAGCCAAGGCGATGTCACCGTGCTGAAGTAGATCAGCCATGATGTGAGGAACAATAGCATCATACTGCTCCGATATTGGGGCTCCGAAAGTCCAAGCTCGAATCCAATAGGTCAAGAGCATAGCCTGCGGCTTCTGAGGCGCACGGATCTCAGCCCAGTCCCCAACGAACATGCTCTCTAGAAGCGTTCTGGACTGCGGCGAGGCGAGTGCCCGAGACTCGTCGTTCCCTGGTGATCCAAGCTCTTCCGCTCCTCTATGGTGCCGCTCCCGACTTATGGGGTCTTGCCGCACATTGCCGGCCAGCCACAACAGGATCTGATATTCCCGGAGCTTTGCCACTATTGCCACGTAGACTTCGTTGATATTCAGATTCATTTCCGCCAGGTCCTCCGGCTCTAGCTCCACAGATATGAACACCACGAGAACAAGCAAATCAAGCAGCGCGTACCATCCAAGCTCTAGCATTTCTTGAGCACCTTGGACGAGGAGTTTCGCGCCAATTCGGGTGAGTAACTGTGTTTGATGATGCCCATACTGCTGCTGACCTAACCTTGCAATTGCTGAAGCGAAGATGTTATTGTCTAGTCCCGTGAAACCGTCGATGCTTTTCAAGTCCTCTGTTAGACGGTTGTAATCATCATCGCTTATCTGATCTGAGAATCCGGAGCGGTCGTAGAAGGCTTGTATTCGCTCGGATCCTGAGTCTGAGAGCTCTTGGAGGGTTTCGGACTGTAGGTAGATTTCAATGCAACTATTGAAAGCGGGGGTGAATGCCTTCCTGAACTTAGCTGCTGCGAGAAGTAGTGTAGCTACTCTTTCAGAGTACTGATCTTGTAAATTCTGATAAAGGAGCTCATGCTCTACAGAGTCCCCGCCTGCGGACAGCATGTCGCCGTTGATGGTTAGCAGTTCTGCCTCGCTGCCATATCTGATCGGAGCAACGTAATCAGCCAAAACAAGCCAGGGGGCTCCTTCAGGCTTGTCAAATGCGAGAGCGAGTACATCCTCCCTTCGCTTGTGCAAATCTTTGACCGCTGTGAAGAATATCTGCCACTGAGCGTTAATATCTGACTCGTACCGTTCATAGTCCATCTGGCCTTCAGGTAGTGGCTCTAGAACGACCTGACTCGCTACTGCTGAGGAGATACGCTCCATAAGTGAAGCTTTCTGTCCGGACACAGCTTTCGATATCGACTTTGTCGCTCGCCCCATGCTTCTTTGATAAACGAACAGCGAGGTCTCCAAGGTATCAGCGCTGAATCTTCCAGGGTAAAACAGAAACTCCAGCCACTTTTCTGTCGAGCTGATAGGTTGAGCGCGATAGATCCGGGGATCCGGGTTAACCGGACACTGTGGGTGTGCCTTGAGGGCATCTGTGCTCAGACGACCTTGATCTACCGCGACCCAGCAATTACCCCAAGCTTTAGCCACGTCTTTTGAGTGATCGTAAAGGTTGAATCTGAGCATGAAAAGCTGACATTTTGCTCCCGACCTCGCGAGTGCCCATATTTGCATGTTGCGGCCGCGAGGATTGGCCTCTACATGAAATTCCTCGAGGGTCCAAACCGTGGTATCAAGCAAGTCATCGAAAGGCGGCATCAGCCTCACGTCGTCATGCAAATCACGAATACCTTCGATAGGATCGTCCGCATCCCTGATTTCCCAGAACTTGAACTCGTGTCCCTTTGGAGAGTATATGACTAGGATGTATTCGTCCATCTCTTGATCCCCGTCCTTCTCGATAACCTGCACGAGATTGCTTCTTGTAGGTCTGATCAAGTATTGTGCCTCCTTCTGTGGATTCCCATGGTTATCCCCTAACAAATCCGTATTTATCCCGAGCTTCCCAGTACTCAAGTTCCAAGCCTTCAGTGTGTGGTTGAAACATACCAGAAACACGTGTTTCCGATCTGGTGAGGACACTATAGAAGCAGCCGCGTTCGCTTCGAGGTCAAAGTCGCCGACATGAACAGTGTTGTGGCCTTTCCAAGGTACAAGGCTACGCAATGCTGAAGTCCAGCCGCCTTCGCTGAAGAACGTTTCGCGCCATTGAGGACCTAACGATACTCCATCAGCATCGCATAACCATCCGCGGTTCGTTGACAAACCATTATCGCTCGCATGGCGCTCCAGCCGCAGAAGCCCTCCGTCATGCAACGAGATCAACAGTTCGTGCGCGCTCGAGGCGAAGACGCGGTGAGGATAACGGAAGCTGAAGGAAGAAGGTTGGAAGGTTGAGCACCACTCTGTCACATTCTGTTCTGCAACTCCACTCTTGGCGAAGAAGTCCTTTCGCATTTCCAATGTGTATAGATCATGGTTTGTCGTGATTACGAAAACGTTCAGTATGTCGTGCTCCTCAGAGGCGGCAAGGGCCACACAATTCTCCCTAATGACGTGCGGAAACACAAGTCGTAAGACCAAACTGGCATCCTTTTTGTAGCTTCGATCCTGAGTGAGGTCTACCGCTTGAAGCTCGAGTACTTTGCGTGAATCTAATATTCTCCACAAGAAGCTGCGCGGACGTGACGGCTGAGGACTGAAGTAGATTGACGCTTCTGTGGCTAGATGCCTCGCTGCAAATCCAGTTTCGTCCTGGTTCTCAGGGGTCTTCGAGATATTGTGCTTGGGTGACAGGTGAATAGTGCGGAGCGACTCTGGTGATGCTGGGTCGAGGTTCAAGCGGGTCTCAGTATAGAGACAAGGAGTTTGCGATTTGACCATTGCAGCGCGTTCTCCATGGAATAGGTAGGACGTTTGGTCGTTGTCTAGTTAAGTCTTTGGTTGAACAATTATCGCGTCGAAAGTTTGGAGGATGGAGGATGGGAGTTTGAATGACGAGCAAGGATCCGAAGCTCTCGCATGGCTGTATGTCAGACCATTCTCACACACGTGAATATGGCAACTAAGATTTGAAGCCTGTAACTGCTCTATGTTATGAAATGCCATTTGCGGGTTCAACTAAATATAATATAATATTGTAGAGGTTAACACTTCTCATATGCAGGCCTCTGCTCTAGCTGGAGGACAAGAATCATAATAAAACTCATGATGCATATCATACAGCGCTCAATCCGATAACCGTACGCCAGTGCTTTTCGAAAAGAAGCCACAGGAATACTCTAGTCCTTCTCCAGGTCTTTCGGGCTAGGATCTCCAATCCCATCCTCCTTAATAGCAAACAAACAGTCGCTCTCTGGCAGACAAGGACTATCGTAAATCTTGCATATCCTCGTCTCTCCCCGTCCCTTCTTCAAGCTTAATCTTGTCGTGCTTGCGTGCGCAATGATGTTACCGCCTATGGGTTTCTTGGGATCCGGGTTGAACATTGCGCTTGGCCCGCCATCTACTTGCGCGACCACTTGGTTGGTTATGACCACCGCTATGCCAAATTCGTCTGCCAGTCGTTGGAGTGTACGCATGAATTTCGCTAGATGCGTTTGCCTGGAAGATAGTTCTGCCCTTCC
Source organism: Lichenothelia convexa (assembly GCA_021030975.1). NCBI lineage: Eukaryota > Fungi > Ascomycota > Dothideomycetes > Lichenotheliales > Lichenotheliaceae > Lichenothelia > Lichenothelia convexa. The sequence continues at coordinate 19,164 of JAGFMK010000454.1, read as the reverse complement.
TATAAAGTCTGTGCGATAGAGCGAGGTTGCCGAGTCGACGATTAGAAGTGAGAAGCGGGTCTCAGTCATCATCTGAGCGGCTTGGTTGAGGAGGGAAAGTTGATGGTCCGAGTTGTAGGCGCGAGCGTAAGCTACATTGTCGAGGACTTCTTCACCTGAAAGGCCGTATCTGTTTGCCACGGCAAGCAGTCGTACTGGCCTTGCTTCCTCGTTAACATGACCAATACCGTGCAATGATGGTGGCGAGCGGTCTACCTGAACGTGCCCTCTGTATCGATGTACAAACACTTGCCCTCTCCGCCACCCATGTCAAAAGGTAGTTGACATGTAACCGCAAGCGTGTGACATATCTGGCTCTTTCCCGTTCTGAACTCTCCGAATATCTCTGTGATAGAACCGGTCTCAACACCACCGGCCAGCAACGTGTCCAGCTGTTTTGATCCCGTTGTTATTGAGATAAGTTCGCTTCGTCGTTGATGCATCTCCGTCGCCGTCGTGAAGCCCATGGGCACGAGTTTCGATGCTGCGTAGAGGTTCAGTCATTGATTCACAAGTGCGAACAATTCAAGTACCTTCAGCAAGTATCTTCGAAGCCTTCTGTTCTGAGATGCCTTTGATTTGTTCCAATGCTCGTCTCGGCCTTGCGGAAGCGTTAGAAGTGCCAACGAAAGAATGGTCTTGGTACCCTTACGTGTATGCCACCGACTCGACAGTGTTATAACCTCCATCCACTATGAGCTTGATATCTCTCGCAGTAAGTCCGGCAACGCCCTATAGGGAAGTCAGGCTGGGTTCTTGTACTGCGAAAGTCTGCCGAGCGTCACCTCCAAGGCTGACAGCGGCGTTGGTGCCCCAGGTCCTCCCATGCCACCGTCATCATGGCCGGACTGCGACTGCTCGTCTTCTGCACTCATCTTCTCGATGAAAGATCCTGACACAATGCAATTGTCGGCTCGTGTTAACTGCTGTCCGGCGAGATGCTAACGTATGGTGAGTCGTGATCGATTCAGGTGGCGTGGTGGCTCAGCCTTCGGAGTGGATTAACGCGTCGAGGCACGCTAGAAATGCGCGTGAGCACGTGCCTCCTTCCAATCTAAGCAGGAACCACCCCTCAACCGCAGGTGCCTGCCTCAGGTCTCTTCAGCCGGTAACTTATCCGAAACAGTCACCTCACGCTAAACTATGGGCACCTAAAGTAGGCAGATGCATGACAGTCTAGGTAGTAAGCTGTCTTAGGTTGCGATGGAAGAGGACGTTGGAAAGGTAATAGCTATTATAACTCGATATCCACTATTTATGATCGGTAATACTTTGGGGAGTGTTGTAATAGTATGTCTGGTACAGATAAAGACCAGAAGGCCCTTGAATGCAAATGATGTCCGCAGGTTGAGCAAGAATTGGATCCTTCAACGGCTGATAATTACTAACTATCTTCACTGGCTACGAGTGATACATATCTGTAAACCCAAGAATGTGGGGGGAAGGAGCATATACGACCTTGACTTACCGAGTAATACGGATAATGAACGCTGTCTAGCTACATGGTACGTCCCTTTGTACACGCAGACAGGTCCACATTGTCGCAGATACAGGGAAAGGTTGTCTCAAACTCAGCTGTATATCTGTACAGGATAGCAATGAGAGGTATTCTTTCTGCCTAGAGCTGCTCTACAAAGCTAGATGCCCTCGACGATCGTGCCTGGGACAGAGGCCTTTTCTTTTGCAGCCTTCTAGAATGACGCTTCTGGCTGTCCTCGCGATCAACTGCTTCGTCTTTCGGCGCGATATCGAAGGTACCAGGTCGCAATATCTCAAAACCGGAGTTTACTTTCCGAACCACCTGGGATTGTCGCCGCTGCTGTATTTTTTCCATGGGAGTTAACGCTTCTGTTTGTACGTCTGTAATATCTTGTCCTTCAAACAAGAGTGGTTGAGCTTGTTCTATCGTATTGACAGGATCACTTTCGGAAGGTGGTGGTGAATTTGCTCGAGACGCGACAGGCGTCGAAAACGGATTTGAAAGGTGATCGGCAGTCGCCGAGCTGGGGCAAGGTACATAGTATCGAGCTTTGTTTTGCAACCTGCTTGAAAGCCCTGGATTCGCCCAATCCAAGCTGGGCGGATTTCGACGAATTCGCGGCGTAAGTTGACCGGTTTCAGCAACATGCGACAGGCGGTGACTTTGTAGTAGGTCCAGGTCGGTCCGCTTATCTCTCGCAGGGGGCTGCTTCCGGTCATTGGGTGTCAAAGTATCACTTTCCGCTACTGTACCGGATGGCGGATCGTTATCGTGCTTGGATGAAGAACTATCGCCAGAATCTGTCCCCAGACCATGTTAGCCTCATGAGCTGTTCTGCAAGCGATCGTTCTGTGCAGTCTATGCTAACCTCTCCGGACATGCCCTTCAAACACACCTGATGTGACCGAGTCTCGAAAACGGTAAGCATGGGCCGAGCCTGCTTGCAGTATTACGTCGGCTGGTGAACGGCCGAATATTGATGAAGTCATAGTATCCCATGATATATCCTGGCTGGTCAATGTCTCTGCCTCGACCGCTCGATCGAAGGACGAGATGCCCGACCTTGCGGTATACTCGCTATCATTATGACCACGGCGTGGCGCGACAGGACGGGCGACTTCTGAGAAGGAAAGTCGGGGCTGCTTCAATGGCCGAGGACGCTCGTATGTCGATGAAGCTCTACTACTGGCAGGGCTGCCCGGCACCGGCGTGTTAAGATTTGATTTTGATATCCACACTCCGTCCACTTCGATACCACTCTCGAGTGCTTTTATGCCAAACGGTATCTCATTTTGCCGCTTCTCGGTGCGCTGACTGTCTGTCATCTCTGGCGTATCCAAAGCCCGTTTCGCGGCGTCGGCGGTGTATCTGCGCATCTTCCAATGATTGTACCAGAGCTTGAGGCAACCCGCACTGATTGTAACAACCTGAAGCTGTCAGACTGGAGGTAGGATCTGGCTTCGAGCAACATACGATCGCACAAGCAAGAACCTCAAGAACTCAGTTAGCTCTGTCTGATTCTTCTGCGTCATGGAGTCAGCTCACAAATGTCATCTTCTCCCACAAAGCCCACGAGGTGAAGAAGCCGCCCATCTTCGTCGGACAGCTGATTAAATATTGTAAGGATACAGTTGTCTCGACGTGCTGGTAATAAGTCTGTCGATAACGGTAGGTAGGGTAAAGTCATTAGTTGGAGATATTCGAAGACTTTAGGTACGAAAATTCAGGTGCTAGTTGGTGCAGGCAAGGTGTGCAGTTCGCCTTCTGCAGGTGTTGACGATGCGAATCCCAAAACCTGGCGCCACTATTGGCTCGTTCGGCTGGGTATAGAAGTAGGAAGGTGGAAGGCACGTGAGGAGTTTTTGGGACAGCAACGGCTTTTTGAGACGGCTTGACGTGGTGCGAGTAGTCTTGTGGAGGAGCAAGTTATCTTGGCTGTTGTTCGAGATGCGTTTCTGAGAGAAGGTTAAGTGTGCAGACTTGGACGCCAAGGCGTGCTGCCGAGCACGGCAGATCCAAGGCAGTCATGTTGTTGCCCGCATAATGAAGCATTGCTGGACCGCGGGTCTGGTGCCACGTGGAATGAATTACGCAAGGTATATTGAAGATATCTCGGGGAACATTAAGACCTGATATATTTAAGAGTTATAACCTAGAAGGTCCCCTAATTGACCGTTACACAATGGCTAGGTAGTCTCTCTACCTCCCATGTGAGGTGAGAGCAACCGCGACAACGGAGTGTAGAAATATTGAGAAACTGCCGACACCGGTATCGCAGCCCATTTGGTTTAAGCAGCTTTCGGCCTTGCATCAAAGCACGGGTTCGAATTGAGGTCCATGCCTTGCATTTGCCCTTGTGCAACGTAGTACTCATCGGGTAAACGTTGTTGGGCTCGCCGCTAGTCCAAACAAAATGGGGACTCCTCTGTAGATACTTCCAAATATTTGACATACAGAACCTACAGAAAGCGTCCTTTGAAGACATTCTTTGAGTTGGTGGAAAACCGGCGGCCTCTGGAGGGACAGATCTAGTAGCATCCATGTGCGTGGAGAAAGCACCTCAGGTCCAACCATTGACACATCTTGGTCTCATTGCAAGCAGCTGTCAATTCAATCCATTGTACCTTATGTGTCAAAGAAGAGGAGCAGAACGTGACTTGGCAAGTGCAACTTACTGTACGGCTGTAGTAGGAGGAAAGCACACGAGCAGTCGCAGTGGAAGACAGTCGGAAGGAGCGGCTCCGACGTCAAAGCAGCCAATCGAATCGGGCAGTTGCTGGGTTAAGCCGCGGGGAATTCGGCGTCATCGAATTGACTTTACCCTTGGCCGCCGCTGCTGCTGCTGCTTCAGAACAACAAGCAAGCCATCTCGACATTCCATCATACAAACAATTGGAGCGCATATTTACGGGATCAGCATTCAAGAAGCATGCCTATTCGCAATCCATTTAGAAAGGCTGGCGCCGAAGTCTACGCCGATGAGAATGCGCGCCCGAACCCCCGTGGTGGGGCTGAGCGAGGGTCGAACAAGGCGGATGTCGCCGGCGCAAAACAATCAGCAGCGGTCGATATAAAGAGCAAGGAGCCGCCAGAGTATAAGCTCAGTGGTACGTTTAGCTTGTCTACGGCGGCTAAAGCATTGCGACTCTCGGGGCACAAATTTTGTAGAATATCTACTAACTGTTCTGTCAAGAGATCAATGACAGCGGCGTATACCTTCCAGTAAATGCGCCTCATCCGATTACAGTGTATACCGATGTTAGTTTGCAGTGCTGAATCTCAGTAGCCCTCGCCTCCGCCCGAGCGTAAACCATTCTGGCACAGCAGGTCCAATGCATCCACCACCTCCTCAAGCCACCGAAGCTACCGAAGCTGCTTCAACGAAAATGAGCCGTTCAACATATCGAGAGAATCATTCGATTCATATCGGAGGTCTTTTGTACGTCCGCTCACTCTGGATCCAACCTTCTCAGTGTATTAATAGTCAGCTGGTCTAGGACATCTCCGCCCGCTCCCCAGTCATAGATCCAGAAAACCGTCAACGCCAAAGCCTAGACTCCCGCCGACTCGGCCGTCTGCCTCCACGCGCAAGCTACAGCGACTCCAGTTTCCAGAGACCAGAACCTACAGCGGAAGAAGGTTTCGAAGACGTCGGACTCAACGATGAGCCGAAGCCAAAGAAACGAGGGTTATTCTCGAGGTTCGGTGACTCCTCAGACAACCAAGCCGGTACCGCAGACGGCAAGACCACGTCAAGTCATCTTCCATTTCATTTCACGGGGCGGAAGCGTGGGCATAGTGGTCAAGGAGCAGAGCTGGGCAGTATAACCAAGCCGCGGGCGGGCAGCCAGACGCCCGAACCGAAAGCCGACACATGATCTGGGACTACACGGGGTTGGGAAGGCACTTGGAATGGGGCGGTACGGACTTTTGGTACTTCCGTTTCTGGAGTTTATTGGCAAGAAGGCGTTGGATTTATACGCAAGAGATGGTTCTGCGCGCGACCAAGTGCACGAGGATCACCGCTGGAAAGGAAACCTGTCGGGATAGGGACTTATGGCTTTTCACGAGCATGAACTGCACAGGATATGTTTACTTGTGCATCTAATAGTTAAAGACTAATCATGAGAAAAAAGAAATTGTGACTTTCAAAGCATGACTGCACAGGATAGATCTACACGTGCACTTAATAATTAAGACTAATCATGAGATAAAAGAAATCGTGAGCTTCGAAGCATGAGTGCGCAGGATAGGTTTACGTGTGCACCTAGTAGTTAAGATTATGCATGAGAAAAGATCCGTGAGTGTCGAAGCATCTTGCTCGTTCTTCAAGCTCGGCACAATTTTGGACTTTTAAGCTAAAGCATGGCCCCGTAAAAGACAAGCTACCTAGTCTTTGAGGCCAGCGGGAGAAGTGGCCTTGCAACTCCATTATTGACTGCTCGGAACATCGTCGTCGGTACGTATTCGCTGATTGAGTATACCTACCTATCTGTAGCACGTTATATGTCCACTTCCTGGAATTGCTCCTTCAGTCCAACTCGAGAGGTGCAACGTATCGCTAGTCCTGCATAGAATCAGAGCCCACTTTACCCCGTCAACAGGATATATAGCATATATTTGTCTAGCCGTTTTGTTGTAACTACGGTGCGCACGTTTCGAAAGATTGGTGATAGCGACTTTACTATCGTTCTTCTTCACCAGGATATAATGAGCAGCAGTAGCCTCAGCATCATCACTATTTCATCATGATCATTATGACCATCACACTGTCAGAGGCTAGGAGTTCGCTGTCCAAGTGGTTATACGTAAATGTGGATGAAGCTATCTAGAAAGAGTGCAAGAACAGCCGATGTAAGTGAACCACTAAGCGAGTTTAGTGACCAGATATAGCTCTTATTAAACAGAGTTCGCTTCCACGAAACAGTTTGCATCACTCAAAGGACGCAAGCGTTGCTTCCATCCCTAGTCTCTTGCCTCTATCTGGACGGTCGGTTGACCCACAGCCTTTCTAGCTTCCCAGTCAATCCTGATAAGTTTTTCGTCGTAAAGGTCCACTTGCGTTTCACGTTTGATTTCGCGTTCTTGGAGCAGTCGTGAAACTCGGTGTTGAGTGTTAGGTTTTCTGTATGTCTCGCTCGGCGCATGACCTGGTAATGAACGCTGATTCATAGCCTGGTGTTGCGAATCGACGTTCAGAGTGTGGATATTTAACGATCACTGATATATCGCGTTAGGGCACTGCCCTCCTGTTTACAGGGTTATCGGTTATATGTTGGGTTCTGCTTGACCCAGTACGGTTGTGATATGATATTATTTGGTCGTGGCGTGTATCTTCTATGAGTTTTGCAAAGATGCGAGACAGGCTGAGATTCATGTTGTTTCCGGTATATCTACAATCCCGCTAGACTGAGGGCGTGCTATGTGGAGGTGGAACAGGGATCAATTTCTACAAGCTGTATGTTTCTCACGGCTGGCAACAAACTTTTTGCACGATACGCTGGATGATATTATCAGCAACTCTCATCCTCGTCTATTTGGATCTTCCTCCTACTCCTCATATAAACTTCCTAGTATCGTACGAATCTACAATCGTCTCACTACCATCTTTTGCAGGCTCGACCGTACCCTCACTATCATTGCCTCCTTTCTGCACCTGACCCATTTTCAGTGCATCTTCGATAACCTTCTCCCATTGCCGGATATCTTCGATCTTCGAAGTCTGGCTGCACATGAAGTAGATCACGTTCCCCAAGGTACGCGCATGGATGTTGAAGTCTGGGGTGGTGCCGGCAAGAAGGCGCTGTTGTAGGCCTTTTGCTGCGTTGGACGTGTAGCCTAGCGGAGTAGGATTAGCGGCGTGGTTCGTGAAGAAGATGGGATAAAGTACAAAAACAGCCGTCCGAATATGGGTGAGGCATTCGGTTGCATCGCGCGTCAGCCAGGGGAATAGAACAAGTATAGTTTGAGCGGACCAAGAGACAGACAATCGAGCGGCGACAACACATTAGGTGAGGAAGTTGTGGTGGAAAAACGAAACTAATGCGAAACAAGACGCTTGTGCAGTTGCGCAATCACAGCCCCAAACATCTTTCCGGTTTCGTTGACATTGTTACCACAGCGTTGGCGGCTTGAAGTGTGAATATCCGAGAGGTGATTTGGAACCTGAATAGAGGAACCAAAGCCTTACCTGTTCCGGCCTCATCATGCAGGCTAATGGCGAGCACCGAACCCAAAGCCCATACACCCTCGACCTCTTCAGCGAATGATAATCGAGTAACGAAGTCTTTTGACCACCAGCTCCAGATCGGGCTTGTTTGCTTATTCGATCCCTGCACCTGTTGGTCTTTGTCGCTGTGCGATACTTCGGATACACTCTGTTGATCAAAGTCCTCACGCTGCACGCCAGATTCCAAATGGTCGTCCGCGAGCGTAGCTTTTTTCGGGTTGAAGACCTGCGTACCTGTTTTGAGTACTGATTCCACGGCGTTCTTAATCTCGTCAAGAGGAGAGTTGGTAGACGACTGTTCGACAGGCACAGGGGAAAGCCCTGAATCCCCTGCCCAGTCCCTTCGAAAAGGTTCCCAGGCGCCGTGTCTAGCCATCTTCCTCAGCGCCACCACGCTTGCTAGGGCAACCTGACATCCAATAGGGTGCGCTGTGTAGCTATGCCCATGAAGGAGAGCATCTTCTTTGTTGTCGGACAGGAACGCGTTGTAAATGCTCTCTTTTGCCAACGTGACGCACAGAGGTAGAAGGCCGCCAGTGAGCACCTTAGCGTGCACGGAGATGTCTGGCTGGGCGTGTAGAAAGTGGGAGGAGCTCATCCTGCCGAGTCGGTAAATGCCTGTGAACACTTCGTCGTGTATGACCGGCAGGCCCCTCCAGTCCTGGCCAACATTGACGGCCGTCCAATCCGAAGGGATAGCCTCAGCGTCTTTGGCTGGTGCTAACGCAGGGAAAGCAAATAGGTTCGGATTCTGGCGGACGACCGTGATAAGAGCTAATTGAAAGAGCGGATCCCTAGGCACCTTGATTAGCGAAGCATGGTGTTTGAAGTGGATGGAGATCGCTTACACCAGGATCATACCACCAGCTCCTAGAACGATAGGCTCCATTACCAGTGCCCCGAACCTTCTCCCTTCGACTTTGATTAGGTGTTCGAGTGTTTTCTTGATGTAGGTCTCATACGCCTTCCCATCGACAGTCGCTTTCCGACTCATATTGAATATGTCGGCTAAAGACTCAAAGGTCTTCGTGGAGCCCAGGATCTTCTGTAGGCTCTCCGGCATCTCGATGACCCATTTCCCTTTCTGCATCTTCACTTTTGGAGGATCAAACCAGAAACCACGTCCACGGTACCATTCGACCTTTTTGTTGAACGTCCCTGGCTCCGACATGTCCATTGATCCAATTGTGTCGCCATGATAACTGCCTTGAAGACCAATGATGCCAATCTCTTGAGACTTATGATCCCAGCCATATCGCTGACAAGCCGCCCTTAAACCCATTTTGACTGCAACTTCCGTGCCTGTACTTCCATTGTCTGAGAAGAAAACTTTGTTCAGCCAGCCAGACATCGACTTCGCAAGGGCACTGGCAAGACTTAATGCGGGGCGATGAACAGCTTGAGCAAACATAACGTGACCATATCTTCCCGCTGCATATGCAGCATTCAGAGCCAAGGTAGGGTTACCATGTCCGAGGCCTTGCGTCCACCACGAAGCTGAACCATCCAGAGTCGCCCGCAGAAGATTCGCCTCGCCTTTGAAATCCGCCGATCCTTGCTTCAAATCCACAGTGGATGGCGCTGAAACAGTGGCATCTGGGGACGTTTCTTGGTGTCTCAACGTCTGGAAGTAATCGCCATAGGCCGAATCAATGACCGTTATGTCCTGGTGAGTGAGGGGCTTGTGTTGGGTAAAAGGCCACCATATGTGTTTGAGAGCAGTTCTAGTCATGTTGGCAAGCTCTTGTATTCGCTCCTGATGTTCTTTCACCATGTTTGCTGTCATTTGCTGTATGGCTGGATGTTTAACCGTCGAACTAAGCCAGTAACTCAAATTTTCCATGTCCCTGACCGGATTCGCGGCCTTCAATGGTGGGGAGTTAAAGTGCCACACGGGTACACCGAAGGCCTGAAAGTACTTCCGAAGATACTCATAGTTCTGATACTTCCTAAGAAACGCATCGTCTTGCATGGCGATGAAAGTCACATCGTAACCGCGTAAGCGAAGAGACTCATATGCGCAGATTGTTGAAGAGATACCGCCAAGTTTAGCATCCGCGATAAGTATCACAGGTAGACGAAGGGGCCGGTAAAGATCTGCCTGGGATATGCCAGAAGGAGCTGGAGAGTGGGGCCCTCCAGCTGTCTCAATGAACATAAACCCCGGGCCATGTTTAGCATTTTGAGTAATGTGATCTGTTACCTGGCGGAGGATGTCGGTATCGGGAACGGTCTAGTATGCAGATCTTAGCCAACGCTCAGTAATATAAGCGAAGGGCGACCGACTGTACCGGTTTTGCTGCAATATGTGGACTGACGGGTTCGCTGAATTGATACAGAGTCTTACAATTCACACTATTACCGAGACATTGAGATATGAAACTATATCATCTCAGCGTTCATTTCCACAATAGTATGCGAAAAAATCAACATGACCAAGACAATGAGGTGACAAAGTTAGTCCAAACATTCGGCCGCTGAGTACATCAACCCATGCCTGACCAGAATGCAGCCAGCCCTAAGAAATAGGCCATTGATCCATACAAAGGTTGCCCTGGAGGAAACACACCAGTGATGGATGCTAAGCACGGCATATCTGAGGCGGCGGACAAGAAGAGACATGGTGTAAGAGATCAGCTGCGCCTACCCTGCATCTGATTCTTGTAGGGGACCAGTGGATACCGGCTTCAAGTATGAAATCCTATCAGCTCCTCGATATTGCTGTATTCCTTTGCATATGAGAGTTGTCAGAACAGTTTTTCCCACGTCTGTATTCGCGCCGTAAATCTGGTAAACTCTTAGGTTCCGCCATAATTGCGGGGCAACGTAGCTCATTCTTCCTGAACTTCCACACTCGTGAGACTGGCAACAGTAAACAACAAATCTATCTCATGTTGGAAGGGCGTAAAGGTGGTTAAGCTTCTTTGCTGCGCTTTCCAGGAGACCCATGTAGCATAGAAAGTGCTACTGGAGTCGTCCGAGATCGGAGGACTTGCCGGAGCCGTTCAACGGTAACGAAACCTATGGCAAAGCCATCTTTGCTAAGCGAAGCGGACGTACAACATTAACTTTAATGGCCACCAAGGTTGAAAGGCTCCTGCTGTTATGGTCTTCTCACATCTTCACTCTCTTTTGTCGTTGCGCTAGGAGGCACATCTGGTGGTTATATTTGCGTGGATTTCTGTGACCGCCTTTCGGCACCATATCTCTCTCTCAAGCATGTGTAGCATCACACCGGCGGTGTGAGAGCTCATTCACTCTTTGATCTCTTGTTTTAACTGGATCTCTCGTTTTAACTGGATCTCTCGTTTTAACTGGATCTCTCGTTTCAGCTGGATCTCTCGTTTTAACTGGATCTCTCGTTTCAGCTGGATCTCTCGTTTGAACTGGTTGGAGTAATGGATCTCAATTCCTCGTTGCTGAAGACATTCCAACGGATACTGGTGAACCGTCAAGCTCATTCTGCCCTTCGACGGTTAACAATTGCGCCGGCGAACTCGGTTGACTTCTCTTCAAATGATTTTCTTTCCTTGTCGGCCTCTCAGACTTATCGATCGGAATATGAGAAGGAAATATGTGGCCAATCTCATATCCCACTAGGGAGCGGTGGATCCCGTCTCCTTGATGGAAATTCTGTCTATGCAGAAGAGCTTGAAAAGGAAATTGCAGCGTTTCACAATGCGCCAGCGGGTCTTCTATTCAATTCAGGTTTCGACGCGAACGCTGGGCTGTTCTCGTGTGTCCCTCAACCTGGCGATGTGATACTCTATGATGAGTATATACATGCCAGTGTGCATGAAGGCATGCGCCTGTCCAGAGCAGGACGCCGCACGCCGTTCAAGCATAATAGCGTAGCTGACTTCCGGCAAATCTTGGAGCATGATATTGAGCACGATATGCAAATCAGAAATGGAACAAGGAACGTGTTTGTTGCCATTGAAAGCGTGTACAGCATGGACGGTGACCTATCGCCTATACAAGAGCTTGTAGAGGTAACAGAGGCTTTACTGCCAAAGGGCAATGGCCATATCATTGTTGATGAAGCCCATTCGACTGGTGTATATGGTCCTAAAGGTGCTGGCATTGTCTGCGAGCTGGGCCTGGAAAATCGTATCTTGGCACGGTTGCATACCTTTGGCAAAGCATTATCATCCGGCGGAGGTATTTGTGCCCCATCGTATACACTCACGGATTTGAGCTAAGACCTGACCTGAAGCTATTGTTCTCTGTCCTCCTCTCATGAGAGAGTATCTCATCAATTATGCACGAAGCCTCATCTACACCACCGCACTCGGGCTACCCACTTTGGCCACCATTCGAACAGTGTACACCATGATGAAGCGAGGAGAGACTGAATTGGTAGGGACATGCAATCTCAGTGGAAACGTCTCATGCTTACAGCTTGCCAGCTTCAGCGGAACTTATGGGGGCTAATCGCATATCTACATGAACGGCTGCAGACTATACCAGAGTCCTTCTTTCTTCAAGGACGAAACCAAGCGCCAGAGTCACCTATCTTCTCGCTTTTGACACCACAACCTCGGGCTCTGGCGAGTTACTGTCAGAGATTTGGCTTCGTAGTGCGCCCCATTGTTCCTCCAACTGTCCCGGAAGGTACGGAGCGAGTCCGCGTGTGTCTGCATGCTGGCAACACCACCGCAGAGATTGATCGCTTAGTTGAGACTGTGAGGGATTGGCTGCAGTTGCAGCACCTAGAGAAGAGTAAGCAGCGAGCCGAAGAGTCAATCACCAGCTTGGCAAAGCTGTGACTTGTCCACGTTCTCGAGTATGATACATACAGTGCTATATCAGCACGGGAAAGCATACATCAGTTGCCGAGCGTTTGCTTCACTCTGTAAAACTGACTGTGTAATCGTTACATTTCTTGAACCCATTGGGTTCAAGTCAGCTCTTGGCTGCACAAACATTCGCCATGGACTGATCCGAGCCTCCACTGCCGGTGCCCTGACAGCAATTTCTTAATATATACAGTTGCGCTTCGCTCATTTCGGCGGCGCTTGTGTTTTCATCTGATGTGTTCCACGCTCAAAAGACTCCCATTGGCCCTCTACCGGCTTTTCCTCAAGTTCCTCCCATCTGTGAGATTTGTTAGCTGCGTCTTTAATGCAAAGGGATCCGCCTGCCTAGCACGTTACTCACATCCTCGCATCCCTCATCTTGACCACCAATTCTAGCTCCCCTTCGGCAACCTGGATAACCTCCTCGATCAAGCCCGCGCCAATCTGCTTCTCGATATCGCCAATCCTGGACTTCTGGTCAGCACACCATCCCACTTGCTAACGGCGCAATCATCGCTGGCTCATAACTATGCAAACGTTAGGGAGTGCAGCATACTGATCGGCTGAGAGCGGAGGCTCAGGTTCCCACGGCACAGCTTTCATAGTATCCTCATCCGGCGACCTATCGACGCCCAGCTCCTTATGCTGATTTCTCCTTTCATGCGCCGTCCTCGGCCCCTCCAGCGCCGGATCGTCAACCTTTTCTCCATCCCACTCCACCTCCCTCTCGTCAAACTCCGGCTCGGGCTCAAATCTCATAAACTCCCTCCCATTAACCACGAGCCTCGTTCCACCACCTTGCTTCCCAAACATGTCCGGATTGTCAGCCTTTATTTTCTCCACCTTTTGCAACCATGCATCTAGCCCCTCTGGTTTCACTGCTTCGACGATCTTTAAGCGGTGGTTTGTTAGGGCTTCGGTGGATTGACGGTAGACAGAGAACTCTGGCAGAGCTTTCAGCTTTTCTAGTGTGATGTTGTACAGGTATAGGAGGGTTGATCGAGGGGAGGGATGCGTGAAGAGACCGGTGAGGCCGGTGGGAGCGCCTGGTTCGAGGAAGCGGACTGGTTTGACTTGTGCGAAGAGCCGTAGAGCGACCCGCATCTTCTGTCAATTGATGTGTAGCTACGACGCTACAGGGCCAGTATAGCTAGATGTGAAAATGTTGGAGCATGAGCGCTCTTGTGACGAAGCTTGTCGTGCTGCCCGATGATGCACATCGGGGGCACTTCAGTGGGACACCCCAGCTGGGCCAGATCTCCAGATCTCACTGAGTCTCGAAGTACAAAGAATCTACCCCCAACTACCTATTTGCAACACATCGCAACCTAAGGCTATCCTCTGTTCTCCCAAGTCAGAAAGAAGGCTCATCCCGGTCCAGCGCAAGTTTCCACTTTGCTGGCCTTGAGAGAGCTCCTCCGTAGCATAGCCCTCCGACGACGCAAAAGCTGCTGAAAGCAAACCAGAAGGAGGCCGGGAGGCCACTTTCCCTCTTTCTCGAGACCGGAGATGCGCTTCTCATCTGCTCTTGCGCTTCTCTCCCTCTGTGTTATACCTACAGTACTGGCTGCGCCACCGCCCGCGCCGCCGCCCGCGCCAAAAGCGGACCAGGTCTCCAAGCCAGAAAAGCCTGCGGCGAATTCTGACCCAGCGCCAAAAGATGACGGGCCCCAAAGCACGACATTCAATGATCAGGAGGTACCGCCTCTGAAAGCCTTAAACGGGACAACGATAGATGAGGAGATCGGTACTGGCTATTGGTATGTGCTGCGCTCTCAGAAACTCCTGTGGCGAGATGCTGACCTCTGTTATACATGTAGGCTGGTTGAGTACTACTCTCCGTATTGCCATCATTGCAAAGCCCTAGCGCCCATATGGCAGACTCTATATGAATTCTACTACACGTCGAATCCCATTCCCGCCACACAACAATCATCCGACTCGCAATCATCACTCAACTCCTTCACGCGGTATTACAACTTCAAGTTTGGCAAACTAGACTGTGTTGCCTTTGGATCCACGTGTCAAGACAAAGGAATCCAGTCATTCCCAACCCTCATCGTATACAAAGATGGCAAAGAGATCAAGAAGCGGGTTGGCGGCGCGGATATCGCGACCATGGCTGAATATGTCGAGGAGACTCTGGAGTCTATTCGGCCAGGATCCAGGCCACCGAAAGACAGTTTGATTCTGCCCAAAGTCGGCGATAGGAGTGTTGCGACGCCAACCAAGGCCGTTGCAATCCCAACCCCTACCAAGGCGAGACACACCGCAAATCCGAGCGGCACTTCAGTCCCGCTTGATGCAGAGAGCTTTGTGAAGCTGGTAACGAAGACACGGGATCCCTGGTTCATCAAGTTCTATGCGCCCTGGTGCCCTCATTGCCAAGCTATGGCGCCTAACTGGGATGCAATGGCCCGCGAGATGAAGGGCAAGCTGAACGTCGGAGCGGTGAACTGCGAGGTAGAAAAGAAGTTGTGCAAGGATGTGGGTGTCCGGAGCTACCCAACAATGCTTTATTTTCAAGGCGGAGCACAAGTAGATTATGATGGCCTTCGAGGGTTGGGTGATCTGGTTAGCTTTGCGGACAAAGCTATACAAGCCGGTTCTGGCGTTGCCGATGTGACCGCCGCCGAGTTTGAACAGATGGAAAAGACTGAAGAGGTTATATTTACTTTTTTCTATGACCATGCGACGACGTCGGAGGACTTTCAAGCTTTGGAGCGTCTGTTGCTGAGTACGATTGGGCATGGACGTCTGGTTAAGACAAAGGATCCAAAACTATGTGAACGGTTCAAGATCTCTACATGGCCAAGGCTGTTAGTCTCCAAGGATGGCAAACCTACATACTACCCACCCATTGACCCCAAGAACATGCGCGACGTGGAAAAGATCCTGGAGTGGATGGAGGCGAACTGGCTGCCACTCGTTCCGGAGCTGACTGGATCCAACGCACGGCAAATTATGGACGGCAAGCTAGTTGTCTTGGGTATACTTAGCCGAGACCGGTCAGATGAATTCATTGTTGCAAAGCGAGAGATCAAAAACGCGGCGCTGGAGTGGATCGATAGGGAGACGCATGCTTTCCAGCTTGAGAGACAAGAGCTTCGAGATGCGAAGCAGCTAAGGATTGAAGAGGCAGAGGACCGCAATGATCAGCGTGCCTTACGCAACGCGAAAAGTATCCGCATCGACATGGATGAGGTTCCAAGGACGGAGGTTGGCTTTGCGTGGGTCGATGGAACGTTTTGGCAGCGCTGGATTCGGACAACATATGGTATTGATGTAAGAGATGGAGAGCGTGTCATTATTAACGATGACGATGTGAGTAGAGACACCTTCTTTAATACTCTGGAAGACGCTAATCAGGCAACAGCACCGGAGATACTGGGATACCACAATAACCGGCAATCCCATCGTTCCTTCGCGGACCTCTATCCTGGAAACACTGCCCAAGGTTATAGCGTCGCCACCGAAGATAAGTCCCAAATACACTACGGGAACCGTTAAGCGTATATTCTACCAGATACGGCATGCTTGTACAGGTCATCCGTGGGTAACGTTAGGGATCGTGATAGGTTTCATGGCGAGTGTGAGCCTAGTGTATGTGGGGAGAAAGCGCAGGATAAGGCTTGAGGGTAAGGAGGGTCTTCTCGGAATGAGCAATGGTAGTCCTGGCGGAAAGGTAGATTAAAGGGAGCTTCATTCAGTTTCTTGCATATAGAGGCTATCCCTTCAATAATGTTGATATGCGTGGATGTTTAATGAGTTCTATCCATCAAAGCCAACACCAATGAGAACCCGATAGACCTCGTAAAAGCACCGTATAGTGAACCTGCTCTCGCAGAGAAGTAATTTACTCTCTAATCAATTTGATACCAGGACTTGTCCATTCCTTAAAATAGCGTCCGGCGTATCCTCGGGTGAATCGTCCCACTTGCAACTACTTCTTATTTCCTTTCTGAACTCGGTAAGTTACCTTCGAAGTCTCTGCGGGCTCTTCACAAGAGCACGACGAGGCAACATGCCATTGACTCAAGGGCGGCAGCAATAGCCATCCTGCCATGGCGCCCGGAGCTCTTCGGCTGCACAGAATCCCTCAACCCCTCCTCCAAGTGCACCGAGGAGCTTTCCACTCAGTAAAAGGACGCCCCGCCCTTCGTGCAGCAACATTCAACCGCAGCTCTCACCCCATCCGGCATGCCTCGACGACACATGCCGTACCTCGAACCTACGGCAGCCTCCTCATCACACGCCTAAAGAACCTCCTCTACGGCACATCCCTCGCCCTCTTCCTCACCTTCAGCTATCTCTACATCACCGACACCCGCGCGGGCATCCACCAATGGCTCATCGTTCCCTCTCTCAGCTGGTTCTACGAGGACGCGGAGGAAGCACACGAAGTCGGCAACAAAGCCCTCAAAGCCCTCTACAGCTTCGGCCTGCACCCGCGGGAGCGCGGCGATCCCGACGATGCAGGCGACCTGAAGGTCGAGGTATTTGGCCACACGTTAGATAATCCCATCGCAACCTCCGCGGGCATAGATAAGCATGCCGAGATTCCGTCACCGCTACTCGCGCTGGGCCCTGCAATTGTGGAGATCGGAGGAGCAACACCGTACCCGCAGGACGGAAACCCCAAACCCCGCGTCTTCCGGATACCGTCACAGAACGCGCTGATCAATCGGTATGGGCTGAATTCCGAGGGTGCGGAGACGGTGGCCATGCGGTTGCGGCAGCGGGTCAGGGAGTTTGCGTATGCAATGGGGTTTGGGATTGACGAGGAGGCGGAGAGGATGGTGCTGGATGGGGAAGCTGGAGTCCCGCCGGGGTCGTTGACGGAGGGGAAACTGTTGGCTGTGCAGGTTGCGAAGAATAAGTTTACGCCGGAGCAGGATGTCGAGGCTGTGAAGAGGGATTATGTGTATTGTGTTAATGAGCTAGCGCGGTATGCGGATATCATCGTTGTCAATGTCTCTTCGCCGAATACGCCGGGGCTGCGAACGCTGCAGAGAGTGGGCCCTTTGACGGATATTCTGAACAGCGTTGTGAGTGCGGCAAAATCGGTGGAGAGGAAGAGGAAGCCAGCTGTTATGGTCAAAGTCAGTCCGGATGAAGACTCGGACGAGCAGATTGCAGGAGTCTGTGAAGCAGTGTGGCAGTCCGGCGTCGACGGGGTTATTGTGGGTAACACTACGAAGAAACGACCAGATCCGCTTCCGCAGGGCTACATGCTACCTGCTAAGGAAACTGCGTTGATGCTTGAGGAGGGAGGATACTCAGGACCACAGATGTTCGAGCGGACACTGGCGCTAGTGCAAAAGTACAGGAGGCTGCTAGATCAAGGACCGAAGAAAGAGACTTCTGAACCGAAATCCTCTGAACCGAAAGAGCTTGCCAGCGCCGTCAGCGGCTCTTCTGAACTAGACGCCACCTTTCTTGACAAGATCGAGGCAAGTGTAGAAAGAGATGCAGCTAGATTAAAAGATCCAGCAACACATCCCCCGACCGAGAGCCAGCCTCTCATTGAGCTTCCAGAGCGCAACGCCCTGTTCTCAGCAGCACCCGACGACCTTTCCGAGACCGGTCCCGCATTATCAGCTTCGACGCACGTTGAGCAAGGCAGGCCAAACGAGCCGGCCAACACTACATCCTCGCCGGAACCGGACCCTGTAAGGGCCCAGCCGCCCAAAGTGATATTTGCAACGGGTGGAATCACGAATGGCAAGCAAGCGTTGGAGATACTGAACGCAGGCGCTAGTGTGGCAATGGTGTATACGGCGCTGGTGTATGGCGGCGTGGGTACGATAAGTCGGATAAAGGAGGAACTGAGGGAGGAAAAACGGAGGGCGAAAAAGCAGCACTTGATACGTGATGAACGTGACTAAAAAAGTCCGCGGCCCGTTGCTGGATGACGAGTACATGAAGGTCTGGCGTGGTAATGTTTCGGGCTTTCACCTCTTCGGATCGTCCTTGTCAGAAATTTACAGCTCGCTCCGGAGCAAGGTCGACGACTACGAAACTGAAGAATACTCGAGCATGTGCAGCCGCGGAGGCCCCGGCGGCTTCAGGGCTTGTGTCGTGCAAGGAGAAGCTGCTACCGCAATTTCATACAAAGGAGTAGTATAGAGTAGACTCTCCACATTCTTGACCAAGGAGACTGTACAGTAAGAGCAGATTCTATGTCGAACACATAGCATATCCATATACCTATATTTGATTGGTCCATACCTATGCTGTGGATATACCCAGGACATTTTGTTTGATTATGACAATGTATGAGAGGCGGGAACCAATGCAAACAGGACTACAAATAGTCACAGCCCGTCATTCGGCTTCCACAATTGCATCCACCTCGTATCCATATCCGCTCCTTCCTCGTAAAACCTCAAGTCCGTACTCAACCTGATCCTCCCCTCCGGATCTTCATTCTTCGCCGAACCATGGATCAGGTAGGGATTATGGAACACCTGCAAGTGCATGCCTCCATCAGCACTCATTACTCCAACAGTACTTCCTTTCTCACCACAATCAAGACCGCGCGACGTGAAAATAGCAAACCTACCACATCACCAGCCTCATAATCCCCAACCAACCACCTACACCCCCCCTCCTTC
>JAGFMK010000453.1:0-23845 GCA_021030975.1 Lichenothelia convexa | reverse complement strand
ATCAGAAGCCTCCTTGGAAAATACGTCTCTAAATTCTGAAAGCTCTCTTAGTAACGACTGCTTTTCTTGTTCCAATTATTCATTGATCTCCCGTATACTAATTAAGAAGATTTAGCTTCTAGCTATGCCGCTAGCTGTCTTGAATCCCTATGCGCCGATTATCGCAATGTTGATAGGTTTAATAGCCAATTTATTTACGGTTAGCTGTTCTGTAGTTATTAAGTTAAGCTTAATCGGCAGCGCGTGCCGTAACGGGCGGATCGGTGGGCTCTAATTGGTGGAGCAGGAAGCAGGCTCAGGACTATTTCCTGAATTAGCCGACGCTGATTGGCCTGTTTGCCTGCCTGTAAGTTTATAAGCAGCCTCTAGTCGATATAACGTCTCTTTAGAGTGTGTGGGAGGGTCGGTCTATTAGGCCATGTGCAGATCTATGGGGATTAGGGATATAAAGGTCGTTAAGTCGTCTATACAGTTGTAGTATCCCGGTCTAAATTATATTCTTTTACTAATAGGATCAACAAGCACGCTATATACTTTTATCCACACGAGGCCGAGGATCAGAGGGTGGCTTCCTAGCTTCGTAATTAATATCGGGGTGGTATTCGTCGTGTGGTTCTGAATCGTTATCTAGGGGTAGATTGCGTGTGTAACGTTGGGTACAGGGAGTCTATCAAATCTAGTGATCTTCTGGGGTGTGGGAATAGGGAGGACGGATAGAGTACAGATTGTTTAAAGTATATACACATATATAGGATTAATAAAAGCGTATCTAGTATATCTAGTATTAATAAGTGCTTGAATAGTGATGTATTTCTTCTGACTACCTAGTCTAACAGCCACTGTAAACGATAGTGCCGAACATAGGTTTCCCGGTATCTCGGATACTGATACAATTTCTATATATGTATAACCTCTTAACGCGGCAGTAGGAGAGGCTAATCTTTTCCCTGTTCAGGGGTGTCTTCTTCTACAGCACGGATCTGATCACTAGCCTTCTTCTTCTATAGGTAGTCCTAAGATATATGACCCTGCTGTTTGCACTTAAAGTATCTTCCTTCTTGTATCATCTTCTCACGTTCTGGATCCTGGTTAGGGGCTCGATAGAGACGGGGCGTACCGAAACGGGAGGGAAGCACGGGAGAGGGCGGGATCGGTGTAGGAGTACGAATAAGAATGTGGGGAGGCGCCGATAAGGTAGGTCGTGCGGCTGCAGTGGCTGGGACGGGAAGACGTTATAGGAAGCGCGGTGTTGAGGCATCTACTTCTCGCATGTTGGTAGATATCCGCTGGAGGCGCCGGGCAAAGGCGTGCAGATCGGTAGGGTCGTCTGCGTCGGCAACGATTGCCTTTCTGAGTTCCACAGAAAGCTTATCCCGAAGCTATTCGATGAGTGCTTGTTCGTTGTAATCAAGTTCGGCCGATAGGCGTAGGAAGTCCGCCCAGAAGGTGTTGAAATCCTTGTTGCCTTGGCGAAGGCGGGTGAATTCCCTAAGCGCTGTGTGGTGACGATTCGGATCTCCGTAGATCTGGTACAGGTGATCGAACACATCCTGGCTAGCGGTAAACGTCTTCTAAGCGTCGTGACGCATGTAAGGTGACAGATGCCTAGCCGCCTCACTACCCACACGTATATTGATGTAGTCTATTTTAATACCTTCTATAGGGTAGTAATCCAAATTGACTCTGAGCTTTGCTTGCATTCTCAGTGTCTAATCGTCTATTATTAGATCCTTGCCGTCGGTAAACACCGGGGGATCGGGAAGCTTTGCAGACAGCCGGATTGATCTACCTAAATCTGGTGATCCTAGCACTAATACAACTGCCGCTAGCGATATAGGTGAGTTGACGGGAGTTCCTATTGTGGATTTTACGGGTGCCTGGCCGTTGACGCCGGAGCCGCGTAACTAGGCTGTTATAAATTCGGTAACCGCCTGTAACTTCATAATATCCTCATTCTTCTCGACAACAGTTATTCCTAAAGCTTCCACCTGATCTACGTTATTGTTGGCGATCACTACCGCATCCTCAGCAGTCTTCTTTATAAAGCGTATCATCTCTAGCATAGCAGTAGGGTCCTTATTTATCTAAGTCTCTAATTCCTCCACGGTTGTGACGTAATATAGGGTATACTAGACGTTCTGGCGATCGTCTACTGCTACCAAAGCGCCTGCGCCTTCGGCTGTCTCGTCTACCGCTGGGGTATAGACAAGGGATTCCCGGCGGATGCTCCCACGTGGAGGTTCTCGTTTATTGACCATATTATCGGTTTGTAAGGTTTGTGGAATTCGATGATATTGAGGTTTGTGATTTGTAATCGGCGGTCCTAGCACTGTGGCTAGACGGCGGACGACCCTGTTATGGATGAGTTTCTCTAGAAATGAGTTCATAGGTATCGTCGGTATCATCGGTCTTGTTGTTTTGTCAGGTTCGTTAAGTTATATCGTTCAGTTTATTAAGTCGTCAAGTCGTGCCTTGCAGTAAAAGAGTGTGGTGACCTTTTGATAATGTCAGGAGAAACACCCAGACGTTTAGTCAATAGGGTTAGATTAAATAAAGCTATTAAAAGGTGACGAAAAGGAAGCTATTGAGGTGGATTTGGGATATAAACACATGCCGCTGGAACATCGTTCTTCCGCTCTAACAGCCTTACCCTCTGTTCCTATCTATCCGGCTCTGCTTCCGCCGATCCGTCGATAGATCTGTCGATATTTGTCACACTAGTTACCTAGCTAAGTCAGATTGATATAATGATATCCCGGTCCGATGGCAAGTATAATAAGGCTAGCTAACTTAACTAGACTAATAGATAGATTCTGTAGTATCTTCACTCGCCTTAGAACCACTTAATACGGTATATATCGGTGTTCTAGGCAAATTAGACGGATTTAAGTGGGCTCGGATATTCATATATTTCTCTCTAGTTAGCTTGCAAATAAGCTCTACGTCCGCTAGGCGTCCTATTTCCCTCTCTATACTATTAGCACGAGAACTATCTAGCGACTTTAAGGCTATTTAGTGCTTTGATAGAATAAGAAAGGTGCTGTCTTAATTAATATGAGGAGAATAACTTACCTCTAGCTTATTAGTGACATATTCTTGTAAAGCTGACCTATACTAATAATATCTACTAGTACATATAATAACCAGATAGATATTAACTTCATTATATTTTGCTTTCAGCGCCTTTACCTTAGTAAATAGAGTTTTTGTTCGTTTATAGAACCCTTCTTTGGCGACTCTAGCGGTACTTTTCAAACTCATCTTAATTTAGCTTCTAAAATTAAGAAGGTACTCTAAGAGAATAGTTTATATATCAGATAAGTCTAGGAGCTCTTAGGATCAATCGTGATAGGGTCGATAAAAATGGCCTACTAAGCACAGGTATAAGAGGCCTAGGTATTAAACTACTTTAAATAGTAATAAGAACCCCTGTGTATTTTTAGAACCTCACTTTTAGCTTAAATAACTACTAGCCTAGCCTATATTGATAAAGGTATAGAACAGACACAAATATACGCCTTAGCCTACTTTATTATCTTAATTTTACTATGTGGCCTTATACTCGCCTTTTTCAAGTATTATCGGAATTATATTAAGCCTTAGCTCTTAAAATATATAGTTTATCCATTCATTATATGAAGATTTTACTTTATTAGTCCTATTAGTTAAGGCCATCTTATTTTGCAGATCCTTTATTAGGCGGGGATTGGCGCCCTTAATACCCTAGTATACTATAATATCTCTATATTATCTACTCGTGCTACACAGCTGTCCTTAATTAACCTTATTCCACTCTACTTCTCTAGTTATTTAAGCTACGCTACTAGTTACTTTAGCCTCTCTCTTCGAATATTTCGCTATATCTATTACTTAATCGGATTAATGGCTTTCGTTCAAGCTATAATTTATATAGCTATTATAGTGCGCAAGGTGTTGATTAAAATTCACTAGGCTTCTATAGGCTTTTAGTAACTCCGACCGACACCTTCTACCCTAGAAATATACTTATTAATATTAAGGGTGCAGTAACTCTCAGATCGTTGCTTATTCTACTAGTTTTCTAAGCCTTAATATATAAGCTATTCCTAGGCTCGCATATTATACTAGCTATTGCTACCCCGCTACTCCTCTAGTAGTATCTAGTAGTATAGCACACTACTATGAGGTTTTACCTAATTAGGGCTCTTAGTCTCTTTATATGCTCTTATGTTACTCGCTATAGATCTATAGCATATCGAATTATATTATACCTAGGTTTAATAGGGTATTAGTAGTTAACCTTTACAAGGATAAGGAGAGAAATAGTATCCACACGCTTCTCGTCTAAGCTTACTAATAAATCTAAGGGTGTTATCTATTTGAGACTACAATTGGCTAGACCTTAGATAGTCCACCTAGGTTAGTACATTTACCTCTACGTTCCCTAGCTAAGCTAGAGATTAATCTTCTAAAGCTATCCTTTTACTATTATTTAGTAAACTAGTAGAGGTTAAAGTGAAAACACCGCCGATAAGTTAGAACTCCCTATCTAACTACGTAGAGGATGGACTAGTTACCTACCTCTTCACTAATAGCTAGGTAACCTTAGAGCGTAGGTTAAAGGACTATATAGTATATCTAAAGCTATTAGAGAATTTACACACGTCCTAATATTTACCAGTAGAATAGGAATCTTTGCCCAGATCCTATATATAAAGTTCTTACTATCGCTCTACCGTATACGCCAGGTTAAGGTTTAAAAGATTGACCTAATATAGGAATACTAAGGCGCTTAATAACTACACTCTGTGCGTAGATATATAGACAAACTTCTAGGTATAGATAATTTAACTAAGATACTAGACTTTTCACTGTATAAGTCAACCGCTGGCGATAGCAGATAGGCTCCTTAAGTGATCGGTGCCAGGCTATATATAACCCTAGGATACATAAATGTGGCGCACTTTAGCTAGCGTAGTTAAGCGGCTCCGCGTCTAAATTGCTTGTTCTAGGTATGTCTTCTATAGTCCTCTAAGTTACTAACTTAAGTAGTATCGGCTGCGCTAGGCCTAAGAGACGCTATACATAAGGAGATTATTAAATATAGGTAATAGGATAAGGACTTACTTACAAGCGTATGGTTGAGGGAGTTAGAATTTCAGCCTTAAGAGTTTAGAGGATTTTAGCCTTCGCGCAGGCGCAAAATATAGCTAGCTCGATCTGCTTAAAGGATATATAGTTACAGCCTTTAAAGTAGAATAGCTTTTATATAAAGCGATAGTGTGTATAGTATTACAAACTTCAATTAGCGTACTATTTATAAAAATAATATAGTACTAGAGATAGAATACTGTGTACTAGCGCGGTCTATCTTTCTAATACTAAGGTTAATTATAGACTTCTAGAGAAACAAATAATAGATTTAATACGCTTCTAATTAAGCTGGCTATTTTATATAGCCTAAGTTAGAAGGAATATACTAGTGTAAAGGGATGTGGGTGTTACGCCTATAGTGTTAGGTAGTTAACAGGGAATTGCTAATAAACTCTTATAGCTCTTTAATAAGTAATATAGGCCTTTACTAAGGTTGTAAGGACGTAGTTAAAACCGAAAATAGAGTTAAATTAAGCTAAGGTCGTATGCGCCTCGCGATTACTAGAGCGCTTTAGTGAGGATAGGGTATTAACTTTAAGCGCACAAATAACTCACCTAAGCGCTTTACTATAGTTGCTTATTATTTATATATATATAAGATTGTATTAAACTATAATACATGTATATATTACAATTTATTAGGTCTAACTAGGCACGCTATTAATAGGGCAGAGGATGTCAAAAAGTAGTATTAAGCCTAGGCTACTACGTGCTATACCCCTTTTGCTAAGATATATTAATATTAGAAGTTTACCTTTAGACTCGATGATACAACTTCCCGTTCCGCCTAAACTCAGTTTAGGCTTCTTATCCTTTAGTATAGCGTTTTTAATTATATAAAGGCACGATTAAAGGTAGTTATAGATAGAATGATTAAGGTCGCGCCTTCAAGCGGACAGGCTTAAACTAAATATAGCTTATAATACTCTTAGCTATAGGGTTAGCTTGATCTCTATAGGCGCTAGGCTAGATATTGCTTCATATTTTAGATCTTACCTAATATTTAGCCCTCCCTCAGGGCTAGATATAAATACTTAGTAACTCTATATTCTAAGCTTCTTCATTTCAAACTTAAAATACTACCAATTAACGCTCTTAGTCCTCTCCTAACTTTAGTGAGCACTATATTAATGAACACCTTGCCTAGATCGACCTCTATAAGTATAAGTCCTCCTAATATCAAGCCTACCTTAGAGTTAAACAAAGCCTCAGTATTAGGGCCATACTTTTACTATAACAAAGTGAATTTTAATACTTTAAATGTGCCACTAACTCCTTCATGCACTCCTACGTTAAAGGTTTTATATTAGAGTAGGTTGGCTATTTAGGGGATGTGTTGCAATACTTGGCCCGCCTATTTTCTATCAACTTAAAGGGTATAGTAAGGTAAAGACTGTGCACTATTGTCGTTACTAGCTATTGAGACTAATATAGGTAAGACTTAACCCACTTCTAGTAAGCTACCACTAATTTGACAAAGCCCCTTGCGACTAGGATGGGCCCTCTAATCCCGCCTTATCGGAGAAGACCTCAGTATTTCCTATTAATATAACTTACAAACTTATTACTACTAGTCCTATATAGAGAGTAGCGCACTATAACTTTGCTATAGTTCTTACTTTACTTAATAAAGTTAAAGATATATAACCTATACTTATATCCTATATACTTATACGAGTATAGATATTTAAGGCCGAAGCTGAAATATGTATAGGGGACTAGGAACGTCGTATAATCCAGTTAGATAAACAACTCGGTTAACTTCTATAACACTTAGTGTTTCTAATGTGAGAGACCGATCAAAATCTTAGAAGGCATTATTTAGAAAGTTTTACAAGCGATGTTATTAGATTTATTGAGAAGAAACGGAAGTGCTTATAGCTTCTAATTCAGGTATAAGCCGTAGGATTATTATAGCTATTATAGGTGGGACGGGAATGCTTTAAGCTAGCTAAAGTAGTATCTAATATAGGCATTGTGGTTGTACTACTCTAGTGAAATTTCTATTATTAAGATGCCAAAACTCGAGAATAATCCTACCACGTAAATATACTTATATATTGTTGAATTATAAGCTATTTCACAGTGTATGCTAAGCTTATGAGATAAGCTTATGCAAACATGTCAAAATTAGACATAAGCCTAACCTGTTTTATAAGCTTAAATCAGCATAATAAATCGAGGAATTTAGTTATATAGGGTCTGACATATAAGATCTGTGCATCATACAATTCTGCACAAAATAAGATTTTATTTGTCAGGATTGGTCAAGGATTGGTGCCAATAATCCACGTTTTCCAGGAATAAGCTTATGGCTTAAGCTTACTTTCCACCAAACAAGAAACAAGGGATTATTTGGTCATTAGGGGTAACATAATTTTATATGTTGGTGTTATTTATGGCAATCATATAATGTGATACATATTATATATTGGTGGCTTAATATCACATATTGGTGGCGTTCAATATCACACTTTGTGGCGTTCAATATCACATCCTATTACACAATTATATCTATATTGAGTATATTACACTATATCACATTTATTAATTGTGCCACTATCACAACCCCTTTCCTATATTATTACAAATCAATATTTGTAATTCCCCCTTTGTCAATGCTTTGAATAAGCTTATATACCTTTAGATAGTCCCAGATATTTCAAAAAAAGGTACATTCAATTAATTCAGATACACACAGTCACTTTCTAAGTGTCTCTACTATCCTCAACCTTTTCTTAATTCTAATTCCTCTATAACCTGGAACAAGTTAACTCTACAATATTCCACCATGCCCTTTTAATATATATAGAGAATTAGCGCGCCTTAGAGATAGTGTGAGCTTAACACCGCTAATTAATTAAATTAACCAAAAGACATACGTAGTATACAGCTATATACTACGACGATATTTCTTAGATAATTAGATGGTGATAGAGTATATATAATTACCCTTCTGACCCTTATATACTACTAGACTCTTAGGTTATAAAAGTAGAAGATACGGTAAATCCATGTAAATTTTATCTATAACACCGGCGAGAGAGGATGTAGAGTCTCCGCCTTAGTTCTAAAGATTTCGATATATAGTAAGCTTTATAGCATCTCAACGCAAAGAAGGACCTACTATCGGCTAATAGTACTATAGTAATGGCCGTTCAACGCGAGGTATATCTGGCTTACTACCTTGTAGGCGCTGCCTCGTCCTATCTAGCATAAATTATACTTGTAAGCTCTAAGCTTATCGTAGCAGAAATTGCATTTAGAGGCGTGTTTATCGAAGTAGTAGAGCGCTAGGCTCTCCATTTAATTTACGGGACGCAAAATATAGGTTACTAACGTATTAGGGAATATAACTTAATACGTTGTATCTAAACTCGAGGATGCTAATATTTCCACTAGTTCCACAAAGTATAATAGTTCTACTCTTCGGCATTTGACTGTCTATTAGTACTACAACAGCTGCTTTATATATTAGTTGCCCTACTAGCTGCCTAGCGCTCGGCCTAAAATAAATTGTAATATTTGGGCCAGAATTAGCACCCACCTCTCTATTCCTGATATAGCCTTATAAATATAGATGCTAAAAGCATTTTCTTTATTAGGAGTGGCATTTCAATTAGCTTAGCCTATTACACTACATACTAAAGACTAGATCTTATATATAATATATATATTACTGTAGTTCTTATATAATAATAGACATTATAGTACGTAGGACCTTTCTAACTTGCAACAATATTAGTTCTCTTCCTTAATATATTCCTTATAGAAATACTACGAGTCGTGCTTACTTAGGCGCTAATATACAATAAGAAATATTTAGTTAACCGAGACGGGTTGTAGAGATAGGTATCGGCCTTGCAGAAGGTACGACTTATAATAGCGCCAAGTTATAAAACTATAAATAGTTGTTTATCTTAAATATATTATAAGAAATTATATATGTAAAGCTCTTATTCGTAGATTTAAGCTTACTTTATTAGCTTAGCACTCCTAGTATCTTTGACTAGTATATATATAATGCCTACTATTATTAAACTCTATATATAATGTAGAAAGAAAATAGGTGGTTTATAGATTTAACCCCTAAAGATATCTAAGCCGATTAGAATTTGGAACGCTATTCTATCCAGCTAGTTCTACATATGCTTATATATATTAACTCCTTTTATTAGGTAGGAGATATAAATCCTCTTCTAAAGGGATAGATTGAAGGTATCTCTTATATATAATATTCTCTAAACGTTAAAAATAGTATATTCTTTCCTACGATAAAGTTTCCAGCCCTTAGTCTAAATTTTATAGTTTTATGAGCCAGTCTAGAGTTTAAGGAAATCTACTTATTCCGTACTCTTCCTTTGCCTTGAAATAAAGGTATATAGAGAATACTTCACTAAGATGTCTTACATAGAACTCAACCTTTTTTAATAACTTATTACACGTCTTATAAGCCTCACTATTACTATTTAGACTTCCTAGGAATTCTGAGCTTTTATATATATTGGGCTAGCTATTAGCTATCCGGGCGATTATATTAATAACTTCGCTATAAACGCCGTAATATCTTACTAAGCCTTAACATCGATATAATCTAGCTTTAAAAGCTGGGGCTAAATCTATCTTAAAGAAAAAGGATGATATAAGCAACCTAATCGCTACCTTCCTGACCTTGTTCGACTTTCTATACTAGGAAGAAACCTTATTTTATAAGGCTGTGATGCAGTCAACGTTGTCAATATTAGGTTCTCTATCCACTAAGCAAATATTTAATCTTAGAAAGTGGTTCTTTAAATATATATCGAGCCTATTAGTAACGTCTTTCTACGTAGTTTCCCCATCTATTAAGGAAACTAATAAACGATATAGGCGGGATAAGGTGCCGTTATTAAAAATATTCTAAAAGAAGGGCGCCTTAGGCAACTATATATACTGCTCTACTATAGTACTAGTATCCAGTGACAAGACAACATCTATTTTAGTGTCTATAGGCTAAATTCTTTCGCTGTCACAAAGAGCTAGTTTAATAGGATTATTATATTTGAGAGCGCTATCCTAAAAAGTCCTAATTATAGGAATACTAGCTAGCTTAAAATACCTACATGTGGTTTATATTAAGTTTAATTAATATATACAGTAGTATAGATTACTTATAGAGAGCTACTAAAGTAACCTAACTACTATAGCATGTCAGCTAGAACGTAGTAAAGCAGGCCCTAACTTACGCTGCCTATATTAGAGGTTCGCAACTCGTATCTTCAGTGCGGATATGCTTATAGCCTAGTTAAAACGCATTAGTACCTGTAAATAGTTGGCTACAAGCAGACTAACCGCAACCTTTCCTATATCTACACTGCCTATTATAATTTATAAAGATATAAGGTACCACGTCCAAAATAGTACTTATAATAACCCCTATCTTGGTCCTAGATATTAAGCTCTTAGGTATATTAAAGATTCTTCCTGTATCGCCAAAGTGAAGCTTTAAGGTTGCCTCTAATCGTTCCGTATTATAATAACTATTAGATAGAAGGAACTATATATACCGGCTTAGACGTCTAATTCTAGACTTAGGAAGCCGTATACTAGCGCTAACTATATGATCTATAAGATTGTTAAAGGCGTCGCGATAGTGGGAAATCTTCTATTACTAAACGAAAAGCCTAAGGACTATTAAACCACCTATAAGCCCTTGAGTAGCTAAGTTTATATAATGACTAAGGACGTACTAGAACTTGTACTAAAGGCAATTAAAGAGCTAAGAGCGTCCTAAAGTAACTAGAGCAGCTCTAGAGGAACAACTCCCCGGACTCCGCCCCTATTAATACATAAAACCCGGATACTAGCGGTCGGTGGTTTTAGGCAGATCTCAAGCTTGCTTAGATAGCTATAGAGTATATATACCTGAATTTTAAATATATATTCTAGCTGTGCTACAGCTTGACTAAATATCTAAGCGCAATTATCGCAGATAGAATAGCTACACTCTAATATATACTTAGGTTTATTATAGATATAAATAAGGTAGTATAGGTTTATATATATTATAGACTATATAGACTGAAGTTTAACGAGGTTTACCCCATGTAGTTGCACGGCAGCTTACGGGCTAGGCCTACCTTTAGCAAAAATCTTATTAAAATATATAACTATAAGCCCTTCTATATATATAACCTACTTAGAGTCCGCAACTAAAGGATATATACACTTTATATAGGCCTTTATAAGTACTTATATATACTATCGAGCAGTCCTCTAGAATAAGTTTCTCTTAGAAGCGCCGTGCTAAACTATATTCGGGAATTTTATAGGTTATAGGCTACTAAGGAGTTTCTACCTGCTGAGAAATGTTACTAGCTCGTTAAGCTTTTAATAATAGTTAGTTGATATAGAACTAGCTGTACCCCGCTGACTATTTCCTAGATCTTTTAGCGTATAACTTACACTAGCTTTACAAATGCTACACTAATAAGTTACCTTATTATAACGGTGAGATATTTTTACGGCTTTAGTATTACTAGGTGTTAAAGGGAGGCGCAACTACCTAAGAGCAACTAGCTATACAGGGAGAGCAAAAATGGCTCGCTAGGCTTAGCCCTAGTAAGAGACGCAACCTCTATCAGCTTGGGAAGAATAAAAAGCTTAGTTAGGCCTTTAATATACTAATACTATTTTATAGACTATAGTACTATCTGTAACTAAGTATACTACACCAAATTCTACTATTAGATTATTATAAAGTAAATGTTTTTGGCATTGCCCTAGTAATAGCTTTACTAAATTAGCTAGGAACTCTGTAGTTACCTATCTCTAATTCTCCGTATATAGAACACGATCCTTTTATAAAGCAGTAAAGAGCTCCTTAATCCGACCACTATTTCTATATTAGAAATGAGACTACTATAGTTCTTAACTACTAACGCTAAATTTATACGTAAGAATATAGCTGGCTAGACCCTTTTCCCTTATATTAGAGACGCTAGAGAACGTGCTTATATTAAAGTGTAGATTCTAAGCATCGAATATAGGCTCCTAAAGCTGCGCAGTTTCTTTAAAAACGCTAAGCACTTATACCACTACGCCCTAGTATTAAAGATATTACTACTAATGAGGAAGAAACGCGTTAGGGAGAAATTAAAGCAATTCTTAGAAGATCAGTACAGGGATATTTTCATAAGTAGGTCACCTATTAGTATAAAAATCTAAACGGCCAAAGGCATCTATAACAATATAGAAACTTTACTATTACTTAACTACTTCTAAAGCTCGTATTAGTAAATCAAGCTATTTACTATGCGGAACTTTAATAAGCTAATAGGTATAGCCCTAAAGAAAAATCCAAGGCAAGCTTTACCGTAAACGCAGCGGGATAATCTATATAGTTAGAAGCTTCTTGGCGATCTTGCTCATAAACTCGGCTTTCAATCTAGCGCTATCTTTAAGTTCCGGGAAATAGATTATCAGCCTAGCAAAACTTAGAAAACCTTATAAGAGCTATAGTTAGAGAAGTCTAATAACCTTTAAGGTCTACTCCCAGATTTAACTTGTGATATAGCTAATATACTACTAAAGTAGTGATATAGGAGACTATTTAAGAGAAGTTACTAGCTCGACTGTAGGTATCTCTTCCTATAGAATATATACAACCTATAGATAGTAGAATAGCTAGCCACGCTAAAACTGTATATAACCTCATTTACCTATAAGAGAGAATTTTTCCTCGCCTTCTTTCTAGTTATAATAGTTATAGATTTGCTATAACTTTCCCCCTTCTATGAAACTATAGTCTCTATATAGCAGTTAGGTATATTTATAGTGCCTAACCTATCCATAGATATAAATACGATAGATATTAATATGGTAGGAGTAGTATTAAGTAAGCAATATTAATAGGCCTATTATTCCTCTATACCACGCTATAGTCGAGCAATCTCATCCTTAAGCCTCTAGTATACTCCTTAGGATATAGTAGCTCTAATAAAAGTCCGCTCCCTTAAACGAGTGTTTAAATAAGAAGGTAATATTATTAGAGATTAATATATACTGCTGCAGGTCCTCCTAGACTTATCTCTTATAAGCCTAATAATCTATAGTTAGGTAGTGTAGAAGATATATTAAGAAGACGTTATAGATAAAGGAAGGTTTTGTAGATGGCTAAATAATTATAAAGCTGGGGATAATTGCAAACCCGGTTTAAG
The DNA here is from genome assembly GCA_021030975.1 of Lichenothelia convexa. Lineage (NCBI taxonomy): Eukaryota > Fungi > Ascomycota > Dothideomycetes > Lichenotheliales > Lichenotheliaceae > Lichenothelia > Lichenothelia convexa. Next base: position 10,514 of record JAGFMK010000453.1, on the reverse strand, counting down.
AGAGGCCATGGAAATAGGCGTACCCTAATAGATAGGGTTAGTATAAGTGTAGAGATCCCTTTAGGAAGGTTAGAAAATCCTTATTTTAGATCTATCTCTTAATGTAGCGCAAGATTTAGAAGACACTAATAGGCGGATAAGGCGTAATCCGCCATATATAACTCCTTACAAAGTATATATTATTAAAGACTAAGTACTAGGCTTAGTGAGGATTAATTCAGCCGAATCTAAAGAGCTCTAAACTATATAGAGGATTTTAGTATATTCTATCTTTATAAACTTAATTATAGGAGGGAGGAAGAGTCAACACCGAACGGTATCATCACTAAAACCCTTCTTTTATAGGTGTGCCTAGGTTATATATTATAATATGCCTTTATAAATTACTTCTAGTATATATACATTTTATATATTCCTTATATAGTTATAATTATATATAGGGTGCCTATTTCTATAAATAGAAACTAGGACCTAGATTTATTAAGTTCCCTACTATAAAAATCTAATAATCTAGTTGCGACGTGGAATAGCTATATAAAGAGTGAATCTAGAAAGATATAGCATTCTATAGCCGATAAGGCACCCTATATATCTGGTGGCTAGCGTAATAGAAGTTTTCTCAACTTCGTCCTTATCACCTTAATCACCTTTACGAGGCTAAACTAGGGTAGATAACTCCTAGATAGGGACGAGAAATATTATACTAAGTAGAATAGAGGCGGAATTTAAAGATAAGCTAGGTAGAGTAGGGACAAGAATCCCAGTTCAGGTGACCGTGACCGGCCTAGCCGCTGCCTATAGGTGTTATACTAATAAAGCCAGTCTTAGAGTACGGCAATAAAACCCTTAGTAGATCTATTAGCTAAGGGCGATGAGGAATAGTTGCGACAGCCTTATAATTTGCTCTACTCCTAATAGTCTAGTTACTATTAAGAGGCGTAGCTTATTGTCACAATCCTAATCTAAAACTAAGGATTTAGAGTTATATTAGACCTTTTAGAGTTATATTAGTCCCTAGCCGTGTCAGAGTTTTCACTCTACTTTGTGTATTCTAGCTTTCTTTCTCTGCGCTTTGTCTTGGTATTATCCCTAGGGTTAGTTCTAGGTCAATCAATTGAGTTACTACCTTGCTACTAGATCTAGAGGACCTAGTCTAGGTATCGTCAATGCCTTGCCGCTGGCCCTAGGGGTCGATCCCTTACACTTATAAGTAGGCCTTCCCAGCCTCCCTAGGATTTAGAGCGATAATATCGTAAACCTTATAGATATCTTTAAGTATAAGGATAGTCTAATAGGAGTTAGGGGCGGCCCTACCTCTATACGTGGTTAAAAAATTAATAGATATATTAAGCCTACGAAGACTTCTTGTATATAGGCTAACGCACTATAATTATACTAGTAAGTATAGAAGCTTTTGTAATCCCACTGCCAAGACCGTAGTAATTGCGGCCATCTAGATAGTGAATAGTAGTATTCTAGAGGTAACACCTGTAAATAGTTTTAAAAGTCGCTCTCTAGGCTGAGTAACTTATTATCTATATTATATAAAGTCTATAAAGTAGCTAGAATTGAGTGAGCTTCTTAAATTATTATACGAAATTATCAAGCGCTAACTAAGAGCCTATATAATAATAGTGTTTGCTACCTATAGCTTAATTAATTCATAAAATATACCTTAAATACTTAATACCTATAATCCAATTTATTCCAAAAATAATCAAGGAAAATCTCCTATATATATAATAATAAATAATCGAGCTATACTAGCAGCCAATGCAAATATACTTCAGTATTATATTCAGGGCTTTCGAGCTCTTCTTTACTTAAGTCGAACTATTTCCCCTACCTATTACTTATCTCCTTGTAAACTCTTTAGACCTTTTTCTTTAAGGTAGCGTTTTCCCGTCTTAGAGCTTCAATTTGGCGCTTTATTCTCTTACTTTACTTAGATACTCTCTTTGGTACAGCCTGACCTATAGGTATAACTTTTATCATCTCGTTATTACTTCCTATAAATAAACCAGAGTTCTCATTATTATATTTACTAAGCTTAGCCGTCTTCTTAAGCTTAGATTCTATAAGACTAGAGTAAAACTTATAAGTGTGCTCTAGGCTTTAAGACGGTAGGCTCTGCTTTGTCTCTATACGATATTTCTTTATCTAATCCTTCGTAAAGAGATATAATAAACTATCTATAGTGCTAGCCCCACCTCTATCTATCCTCCTTGGACTAGTTCTATTTTCCTATACCTTATTTCTATTCTTCTACTCTATATAAACTTATATTTATATAACAGCCTAGGTATACCTTTTATCCTAATACTACTTTAGATTAAGGTACTTATATAGAAAGTCATCATTATTAGCATATTTCTAGGCTACTACCAAGACTCTTTTAACTTTACTCTTTAGATTAGTAGTCGTATTATTTTTATCGTTATACTCCGTATTATAAGTAATATTATTATTATTACTTAGATTAAAGTTAATCCCATTAGGAATCCCAGGCTTAATATGATAAGTCTTATTACTAGCTCTATACTCGATGATATAAAGCTTCTAACTACTACCGCTATTTCTCTAGCCTAAGATAGCAACTAGCGAGTGGGGGTAGTACTTGCTAATAGCGCTAAAAAAGTTAAAGGCCTCATTTACTCGTGATTTATTAGGAGTAGCCTACTAATCTATTGGATCCAACGCTTGGTTTTCTTTAGCACCGGCACGTTCTAAGAACTCTTCTAGTTTTATAATAGCCTAGCTTTTAGGATTATTTATCTTAAGATTATAACCAATTATACACTTCCTGATATTCTTAAGCTTACTTATAGCTTTAGTCTTAGTAAGAAGCTTAGCCTAGTAATCCTTAGCATACTTTCTCACCTCCTTTGAATTTGCTACTATTAACGGTAAATTAATATATCTGCCCACGTCATCTATTTCTAGAACCTTTATTTCTATAGACCCTCTAAGTCTCTCCTAATAATATTTGTTATAAACTAGGTTAAGGAATTAATCAATAAGGTAGCTAAGCTCTTTATCTATAGATCCATCACGTATTAAAACGGCCTTAAGTTCTAGTTAGGGATCTTAGTCATCATCGCTATTGTTATCTCCTTTGTCTACTATAAATATATTTTCATAGAATTTATTAAGACCTTCATCGAATCCAGTTCGTTTATCTACCGTTAAGTTTGGTCCTCTCTAGCCTTATCTAACCTCTTTCTAGTACCTAAGGTTTAATCACGTAAATTTTTCACTTCTATTCTATCTACTAGCGTAGCTATATCTTTCCTTATATAATACTAGGCTGCTTAGCTATTACGTGACTTAGATACAAAGTATACTTAAGTATTTAAAGTTATAAATAAGGTAAGCGCCTTGTGTACTTCTACAGAATAAAGAGCTATAAAAGTAGGGGTAATACTCGTGATAATATTTTATGGTGATATATTAATCAACTTACTATAAAATTGCTTCGGTTTGTCTTATTTCTAGAGCTCTATATATAGGTTGGGGATAGTTTATATAGAGCAAGTACTATGCTATAGGGTTAATAATTTTCAACTATAGAGGAGAGTAGTATAACTAGGGTTAAAAGTATGTAATGACAGTGATTTCTTAAAGATATATAAAAAAAAATCGGACCCTATATTCTAAAAATAGTCTTAGATACTATAGGAGTGAATATACTATAAATAGAATTAGGACCCCCTTTAAGTATATTATAGATTTACCTGTAACTAATATACCGACAGTAGAAAAGATGCTCTTTTAGAAAGCTATACTTTATTTCTTATTGCAATTCTAGTTTCTCTATATATTATCTAATATAGAGGTATTATTAGTTAAACGATCTTAGCAGCAGCAACAGTGACTAAATGTTAAATAGTTTAAATATAACTATAGAAACTATAAGTTAGAAGGTTTCTATCAATTTTACTAATATTATAATAGTTAATAATATCAGTGGAGATTTCGTAAGTTAAATACCTAAGATTAGCGCTACTAAACGTGTAGCTTCACACGAACCGGCTCGAGAAGCTACCTTTAAACTCTCTAGTGCTAACTAGGTGTAGAATTCACCCTTATCTGCTACAGCCTATATAAGCGCTATAACTTAATTAGGTAATTCTTCAAATTTTAGATAGAGCTAAACCTCTTTGTCCTTCCCCTCTAGTTGCCCTAATATAATAGCTAGATCTTAGAGTAACTCTATACTAGGACCCTTTTAGTATCCTACTTTAGACGTTCACTAGACGCCGCTTCCCTCATTTAACCCGGCAGCCGCTAGATAAACCACCTTAACTGTTAGTAGCGCCTTCGCTACTAACTTATATTATATAAACAAGTCTATACTAGTAACGCCAACTTACCCTAGAGGCTTGATAGGTTTAGAGAATTACACCGGCTATATATATAAAAACTCTATACTAAACCTGTAAGTATTATACTTGGGTATATAGCTACTTTTTGGTTTAGTCGTTAGACTTTGATAGTGCGTCTACATTCACCTTCCTAGCGGTTATATTATATAGAATATAGCGGTAAAAGTTAAGAATAGAGGCAAGCGGGAGACAGTATTACCATCGCTATATTTTTAATCAAGAAGTGGCGTCAGAAACCTTTTAAATTATATTACTTTCTAAGCTACTAGTATAATATATACAGGAATATATACTAGGTTATTAATTTATATTTTAGAAGATTCCCGTCTTAATAAGGATAATATCTTCTATTATAGTGCTAAGAGCGTGGGTTAGTTAGTATATAACTTTAGCTAGAGGTTGTCCTTTGGCCGTAGATAGCTTTAACAACTTATATATTAGCTTATAACTAATACTAGGTTGTAGAAGTTAAGGCTAAGGTCACTGCGTAGACTTGCGCGAATATTTGCTGAGCTACTAGCAAGGTACTCTAAGTATATAAACGACTATAGAAGGCTTTTGCAAGACTAATATAGCTTATATACCTTAATATACGATAATAGCTCTTCTGTAACCTTAGAGTATTATCTAAACTCGGCTTTAGAGTAATAGTTTCTTATATAAATATAGGACGTAAACACTTATATAGATATATAGCGATTAGATATTGAATCGGTAATAATCCCTAGTAAGTTACTAACATCGGCCAAAACAAATAACTAGCCAAATTAAATTACATCTTATAGAGTTCTATATTAATAGGAAAGGAGTTATAGTATTCACCGACTACTCAGCTATAAATAATTATTACTCGCTAAATATATCTTACGTCATCTAAATCAGATTAATTAAACTAACCCTTAGTATAAGTATCCTAAAACAGATATTTACTAGGCCCTAGGCAAGTTGTATATGGTGCCTAAAGTACTCTCTCGTCTTCCTACTAAACTACTTAGTCTGAAACCGAGTACAAGACCGGAAACTAAGCTATTAGTCTAAACGTGCTTAATAATATACCTATAGATTATAATGTGGTAGTATACTATATTACCCTTATTATAATCTTGAAGGATTTTAAAGAGAGGCTCAGGATGGAGCAAGAATAAGTATTAGAAGTAGATTATAAAGATGCTGTCAAAGATAGAGACTTATTATAAATAATAGAAATATATAACACTCTAACTATAAAGACCGTAAGCGGTTGCGTGTACCAAAGGTGCTAGCTAAAAAGGCATTTAAGTCTGTTAATTCCTCTCTCTAGAGAGTAATATCCTACCTTAGTTGATAATACCATAAGTTTACTATCTAGGAAGCTCATAAATAGGGCGGTATACCTTAAACTTACTAGCAGACTGTCTGCACCATTTACCACCCACTTTAGGCAAATATACTAGTAATAGAGTTATCGGGACCACTAATAGACTCACTTCTAGCTCAGCCCTATTATTATCTAGTAACTATACTACCTTAGCTATGTCTAGTCCTAGCGTGTTTCCTTATAGCTGGGGTAAAGTGAGTATCAAAGACTTAGTTAGTATACCACCTTGTTCTATCTATAGGGCCTTCTGGCCCTAGTTACGCTAGCGGCGATAATAATAAAGAACGAGAATAGCTATAAGAGATATAGTGGCCGTGCCAATGGATATGCTGATAGCGCATCCTAAAGTAATCTCTTAATATATAGTGCTTGCCTTTGTTAGAGAACTAGTTGATATATTTGTAATATAAACCGTCTAAATACCTTAGCTATTAGATATAATGGCTGTTTCTATATTAAAAATTACAGCTAGTAAAGTAGAAGAGGTAGTGGTTAAAGTGGTACTTAGACTTATATTAGTAGGTAAACTAGATATATCTCTAGGAGTTGCCGAGCTATTAGTAACTTTAGTGTTAGAGTCTAATATAGTAGAGGGAGTATAGGTCTCTGATGAAGGAGTGGCTATTCTTAAACTAGCGTTGGAGATCGACGGAGTAAAGGGACTAGGGACGTTTAATAGAGGAGTTACTATACTTACACTATTATATAAAGGAGTATCTATAACAGAGAAAGTAGCTAGTCTTATACTCTCTATTATTATAGTAGGTTTACTATTCACGAGACCAAAAGGCGTCACATTAAGATCTAAACAGTAATTTATAGACTGGTTTCTATTATAATAGTACTAACTAGGAGAGCACTAAAGGACTACTTTATTACCTATAGTAGTACTATCTGTAAAGTAAAGAAGTAAGTGCTCTAGAGAACCCTAGGTAACGATAAGACTTACTTTAAGTGCAAAAGTTAGGACATTTAATAGACTGCCACTTCTAGTCTATATAGATATAGCGTTTAAAGTAATTTGCGTTTTTGAGGAAGTGAAGTCCATTTGAGATGCATTACTAATTTACTAGATAATATAGTCCCTTGCCTAATGAAGAGTATAGTAGGTCGTCTAACACAAAGTTACTATTAGGATAGTAGCAGGATTAGCAAGTGATAAGAGTCGATATACCAATAAGAAGTAATATTAACCGTCTTAATAAAACGAATATAATAAATACTCTACTACTTGTAGCGCTTAGATGTAATATCTTATAATAGGTACTAATTTTATTCTTTATCTTTAAGGTTGATATTATAAGGTAAGAGAACCTTGAATATCTAGGCAGTGTTTAAACGTACTTGGCTATACATAAGTTATAGGTTAATCTTTAACTTAGCTAAATTGGCGTGATATAATATACTTTAGAATTATAGTTGGAGGTAGAGTTATTGCCTCATTTAAAATAGAAACTTTTATACCAATAATAAGTATCCTATAGTTGCGCGCCTAAGAGAATTTTCGTGTTAAGGTAGATACATCTTAAAATAGTTACCTATAATAATTAAATAGTTATGTTCCTATTCTAGGTATCTATTTCCTCAGAATATAGAGATACTAAAGCAAAGTGTGTATACTAAAGCCTACAATAGCCCTAGCAAGACGCTACTAATATAGCGCGGCTTTTTTCCATCTATTAGGCTATAATAAAGCAAAGAGCTAGTGTATATAGAGATGAGAAACAGAATACTTTTTGCTCAGTTCTAAATATAGTTAATCTCCTTTAATATCTTATAGGAGAGGTAGTAATAATTAACGTATTAGCCTATTATTTGGCCTAGGTGTAAGCGGTAGCGCTTATAGGAGCTAGTAGTAGGAGAATAATTAATAGATGGTAGCTTCTTGTGCAGTACCTAATAGGCTATTATATCTGCATTTATAACGAGATTAGATTATTAGTATAATAAGAGAAGCTTAAAAGAGTATAGAGTATATACTAGATATATAGGCCGTATAAATAATATTCTGTCACTTAAAGTATCTATACTATCCTCGCTGTAAAGTTAGGGAGTGGCGCACCATACATTTTATATAAGTCGATTTATTAGACTCTACTAAGCCGAAGCTTAGGCCTCTCCTGTTGTATCTAGTTAGCGTTATTAGATCACTTGAAATTTTTATTCTGTATAGCAAAGATATCAATATTTAGATATTAACTCCAAGTTCCTCGCCGCTCTACCCTCTATTTAGTCACGTTCTCTTACCTAGCTTGTACTAACTCGATATTATAAGTGGCTTTAGTTGATATACTTTACTTCTATACTAGATATAGTAATCTTCTTAATTAATATAGCCCTAGTTAGAGACGTATTTACTATAAGGTCTATAATATTACGGAATCAGAGTTCAGAGCACCATCCCTAATTATAATAGATACTTGCTAAAATCTTATTATAGACAATTGGCTAACATCTTAGATTACTCGTTCTTAACCTAGCGTCTTTCTATTAAGTCTACGACGTAAGAAGTATTCTAAGGTCTAAGATCTCTTAAGTGAAATCTTATAGAGTAGTATAAAGATATATTAAGCTTATCTAAATTGTGAGAATTTAGAGGTAGAATATTAGGAGGTTTTGCTGTAGAGTGCGGACAAAGGCACCACAATATTTTTTCACTGCCCTAAGTATAACTATAGGTTTAATACTAACAACTAAGGTATTTCTACCTACTATTAACGCTTTAGAAAGAAACTATTACTAAAGGACTCTCTTAAAGCTGCCTATAAAGTATAAGTATAGCCCTTATAGTTATTTACAATTCTAGTATAGATAATAGATTCTTATATGTAATATATAAGTAGAACTATAAAACCGTGTACCTTACTAGCTATAAGTTGCCGCGCGGTAATAATAACCTCCAACTAGATTATTAAATATCCGTGCTGGAACTCGTCTAGACGTTTAATATTACAGCTGGGAGAATATCTACTTAATACTTACTAGGTATAAGGAAAGACGGAAGCTATATATAATTGTTTGTAATATAGGAACTTCTAATTAAGGTGTTTTAGGATCTAACTAATTTTAATGTATAATAGAGTCACGTGAAGTACCTATAATCTTTAGGAGCGGGAACCATTTAATTTTCCCTGACAGAGTATCCTTTAATATCTACTTGTCCTTAAGTGTAAGGGTAGTTTAACCGCCATTCCACCTTCTATTCTATACCGTTAAGTTCTATATAAATAGTTTGTTTGCTAGCATTTTCAGCACTATTGCTTTAGAAACTAACCTAGCTACGATCTATGTGACTAATGCCATTGCTTGCCGTTCTTTTCGCGCTCTACAGACTATTATTTCTAAATAGCTTCTTAAAAACTAGTTTAGTAATAGGAAAGGAGGCTTATAAGATACTAGTTGCTAGCTCCACGTAAAACTAGAGTAAGGGGTAAGTATTAGAATATATAATATTGTTCTAATTATCAGAAAGATTAGTGCCTAAACTAATGCTAGTATTATCTAAACCTATAAAATTAAGTTAAAGCAATATATAAATCCGGGGGCAGCTGATTACAATAGTAAAACAACTAAGACCTATAATATAGCTTAGGGCGATTTTCTAGTAGACACGGTCAGCGACTAGACTAGAAATAGTACAACTTTAATATATATAGTTAAGGATTTCATCTATAAATACTAAAGCGTCCTTATTAGGAGGATTATAATTATTAAATTGGTTAGGATATTGAGCGCTCTAATAGAGATAAATGTCGCTTTCTAGTTAGCGTAGTACCTAGGATTAATGGATTCTAGTTATATATAAAGGGTATATAAAGGAAAAAGGCCGTTAAAATCACTATAACCCCCTATATAGTGTATATTCCTATGATACCAAACGTAGTAATTCTACTTTTATTTAGTAAGGCTAATATAAAACTGGGGAATATAAGAAGTACCTTAAATATTTAACATCAAAGACGCGGATATAGAGTAAGTATAGAGAGTATTTAACTAGACTATTAGAAAGGCCGAAGAAAACCTAGAGGACTATAAGGATCTACATTTAGAGATTTAGCTTCTACTTTAATAATTACTTACTACTCCTAAGAAGTAATATACCTTAAAGAGATTTTCAATATATCTTAGATCAATATCCCGTATATAACGTCTAGCGCCGCTATAGAGGGCCTCGAGTACTATGGAAATATATATAATATATATATAGAAGAGTGCGGCAAATATCATATAGTTATTCTAACTAAGCTTTACTCTTCTAATATAACGGCTAGTAATTTAAAGGATAATAGCTATAGTTGAGAGTATAATAAAAGTAAATAGTACCTATACTAGTGTCCTTAATGGATTATGTGTAAGGGATCGACCCCTAGGGCCAGCGGCAAGGCATTGACGATACCTAGACTAGGTCCTCTAGACCTAGTAGCAAGGTAGTAACTCGATTGATTGACCTAGAACTAACCCTAGGGATAATAACAAGACGAAGCGTAGAGAGAGAAAGCTAGAATATATAAAGTAGAGTGAAAACTCTGACACAGCTAGGAACTAATATAACTCCAAATCCTTAGTCTTAGATTAGGATCGTGACAGTAGGTCCCCCTTAAGTAGGTCGAAGCTCCTGCGAGACCTTAGCCCTAGGTTCTCTTATCTTAGACTTAAACTCTTAAAGACTTAAAAATTTTCCCCAATCTAGACGTGAGATAACTTTTAAAATTTTCCGAATTTTCCTTAAGCCTAAGTCTATTCCTTAGCCCTTAGTCTATAGACCTAAGTCT
>JAGFMK010000452.1:0-23845 GCA_021030975.1 Lichenothelia convexa | reverse complement strand
GTGCGGGGGAGGGGGGTGCGCTGGGTCGGGATGATGCGGCTGGGGCGATGGGTTTCCGTGGCGCTACCAGGCCGCCGTTAAGGTCGTTGTTTGGTGCTAGAGTGGGAGGGTTGGGTGTGGATGTGGATAGGGGGATGTCTGCGGCTGGCTTTGGCTCAGGAGCGGGAGTGTCGTCGATGGTGGAGTGTTTGCCTGTTGTGCAGGGCGGGATGGCGAGGAATTCGTCGAAGGTTAGGACGCGCGGTTTGCAGCATTTCCATCCTATTCCGGAACGATCAGAGTTAGTGATCCTGCTGGAAGCGGCAGGTTGAGGAGGAGAAGTGGCTCAGTACAAACCCTTCTGCCCCTCGTGGAAGATTGGAGGGCCAGGATGATAGATGCATTCTTCGTCTGGGTCGGTGAAGGTCTTGCCGCAGCCTTTGTGCACACACTTCTGTGCCATTGCTGTTAAAATTGCTCCAAGGCCGTTATCTTGTGCTCTATAGAATTTGGTCCTACTTCCAACTTGAGTATGCTGCTGTACAGGACGGTATCGAGGAACAGATGTGGATGCACACCGCAAAGTTGTCTCCAGAAGATTCCCATCGGAGATCGGCGCTTCCGCTGTTCTGGATGTTGCGTCACTTTGGGCCGGAGGTTTCGGCCAGTGGGATGCGGGATGCGTGAGGATGGAAGGGTACCATGGTTTCGACATCCGAGCTTGAGTGAACCACCTGCATCGTTTTGCGTGCCACAAGCTCGAGGGGCTGCAAAATAACAATTCAGGTCTTCAGTAAGCTTCCATGGGCAGACAGATGCGTCTGATATTATTGTCAGTATTGCCTGGGGTTCGGCTGCTGCTGCAAGATGTTGTCATTCTGCTTAGAAACACGTCCACTAAGTTGCTTCAAATGCTGCTTCCCCTCACGGCGATGCCCATGTACCATGCCATTGGACTCGAAGCACTGGAAGTAGCCATCCACTAATTGCTCTGTCGCCCTGGAGTCTGCTACTAAGGCTCTGCTTGACTCGGCATAATCAGCCTTTGTTCGAGACATTTGGCAGGTTTTCGACTGGTGTAACACAAGCGATCTCCTTTAGTCCTGGATGGTCATGCAGCGCAACGACATCTCGGCCGTACTTAATATGAAGAGCACGAGCAAAGCTCTGAAGGATTAGGAGGTCAATGGCGTGCGCCTCTATGCACTTACTAGTCCTTAGCTCGCAACTCGGCTGTATGCAGGCCCCTCACTTGACGTTCGTATCTAGAACCGGGCACGATTTGGGCCATCTGTACAGCTCCTAGTAGTCAGGCGGAGGGGGTGTCCTCCCCTTGACACCTCACCAGGTCACGCGAGCCATTCTTCATGCCATTTTTACCCAGCGAACGATCCATGCAGTGCCAGTAGTACGCAATCATCCTTGCAAGATAAAGCCTCGGAGTTTGGTTGGATACCAAGGTAGCTTCCCAAGGTACTATGTTGTGTTACTGCGTTTTCTGTCTCACCCTCAGAATGTACCCTCATGATAGCCTTGGACTGAAGCACAATATCTAACGACCGAGCAGTAGTCGAGCTATCACGGGTGGCAGAAGGACATTATAGTAACACTACCGCAACAGAAGTGGCATCAGTTACTGGTTATGAGCATCAAGCCGAGCTATCAAAGAACCAAGTAACTGTGCGCTCTTCCTAGGTAAGCTCCTGTTAGACGACATACCACTCATGCACCTAGTCGGGTTGGAGCTTAGTCGCTCTTGAAGTCAGCTCCTTCCCCTCTTCACTTCACTCATAGCTCGCCGTTGTTGCATCTCAGTGAACGGGTTAACGGAGAATGCCCGTTCCGAACTAGCTCATGTGCAGCTTCGGAAATGCTTACCGCGCCTTGAAGCTGGACGCATAAATACCTAGCGGACTCCCAGCAGCTCCAAACCATCTTTCTCCTCCATCAGCGTTTCAACCGAGCATCAATCACCAAAAATACCAATATGAAGTTGCAGTACGTCCTCGCTCTTCTTATGGCACCATTGGCCATAGCCAGCCCGCTTCAACTCTCCATGACGATCACCGACGACGTCAAAACTCAAAGAGGATTCTGCTTGATCGTATGCTGGCCAAGAGAAAGTCCAGCGTGCCCTGAGGGCTTTGTGAGTGTAGAGCACACTGACTTTACCGACACAATATGTCTAATGATGGTATATAGGAATCGGTGAACGTCGGGGATGAAGAGGTATGGACCAATTCCTCTTTGTGCTTGTATGCGGTTTATCCGTTGCGCGGGAACTAATGCTGTATGCAGAACCCGTGTTGGACTTGCTGTCACAAGGACTGAGAGGTCCCGAGAGCCCGGAAGTAAATGGCATGATTGTTGGTCTTCGGGAATGAGGTCGCAGGATGCAGGGGGCAACCTGGAGAGGCGCCCTCCTGGCATGCTGGAAGGGTGGCAGTACATTCATTGATTGAATCCGCCATATTTTGGGTCATCTTGTGTGGGTAGGTAGTTAAGACCTTGATTGAAAGCCTAATGTCCATCCGGTAGCTTTTTAGGAATGAAGACGCTCCTTTAACTGCGTGATATCCTCGCTGACTAAAGTCGTCGACTGCGGCAAAAGGGCATCACTCTTGCACTGGGACCGAAGCTGCGTCTTCCGAAGCCGTAAGCTTGCAAAGCTCCCCTCGCCGTGGCCTGCCTCTCCAATCAGTTCGCGACCAGGCTTTTGACAGTGCATCAAATGGCTCCCTAGACTAATGCGGTCAACTGGGGGACGCTGCATGCTCTAACCGACCAAGGCATCGTGAGCATTTTTGCCAAGCGATTACGCGCTTACCCTGAGCTAACCAGCCCCTGGTGGGGTACTGAGGTACTGAGGACAAGGTACAATACGGCTGAAGATGGGCTAGCGGAGCCTTTCACGAATCAATCTCAGAAATCATGACTGTATAGGAGTACCTGAGGAACTCCTTTTTGCTAGGCAAGTCTATTCCTTTTCTTTATACTGCGGTTGACGTGTAAGAGTGTAAGTAAGCAGTTCTCTTGCAGATATTCATGATGTGGAGAAGTACAGCTAAGCGTGAGAAGGGACAGGCACCCATGGTCCAGGTTAGATCTGCATTGATCTCCGGGACACGGTCACGCTTGCATTGGGTAGGGACCAGTTCAATAGGAAGAGGCAAATATGCCGCAATGCAATGCAATGCAGAGTCGTAGGACGCGGGAATAATACTTAGAGACGAAACTCACTTGCCTTCACGTTAGAATTCCGAGTAGTAGGTACCCAGGAGCTTTACCCCGCGATCCTCTAGCGTCCCCCGAGTTGCATGCTTGGGTACGCTTTCCCAGGGTTCTGGTAGCCGGCCGGCGTCATCGAGGACCGATTGCGCAAGAGATTTCGGGTTTGGCCCGCCCGATACATACTTACCTTACTTACTATCACCTCCGTCGCCAAAAGTGCTGCACGGAGATCAGAGTCTGGCTCCACCACGGGCTGGCCTTTGGATAAATTACTGATTGGTGCAACGACTTGTTACGTCACAAGGGGACAGTGAGCGGCACCTCTCAGTCAGCGCCCTCTGACAGCATGTTGGACCACTCAGTAGTTGCCCTTGGCCATACCCGCTCCCCGCAGAAGATCTGTCGATCTCCGTGCAGCACTTTTGGCGGCGGAGGTGATAGTTAAAGGTAGAGCACCCTTAATGCTGATCGAAGAACGGTCCAGCCTTCTACATGATCTGATCGTGACATGGACTTCGTGCCAAGAGTGTCTACTTCAAGTTCGTACTGTCTGACGTTTGACGTTCTGACAGCAATACGGTTGCGTGGCTTAACTAAACTCAAATAAGTAAAGCTGTAAATGAACATCGTCCGTGCTAAAATGACTAAGCCAACCACATGAGTTCTGATTGGGCCCTAGAATTGTATACGCGAGGAATACGAGCAGTAGTTCGTATCGAAGCTGCCGTTGTCAGATGAATGAGTTCGCCGTATAAAAGACTTCGAACCATGCGGCAGTCTGTGATTCCTATCTTAGTCCTCGACTACATATCTCGAGACTGAGTCTTGGAAGTTTCGTGACTAGAGTTATCTCAACAAGATCCGTTAGCACTCGCAAATCGATTTCAAAATGCCTCACGGAAGCTGCCTCTGCGGCAAAGTAACTTTCGAGTACGATCAAGCCATTATGAAAGTAAATCCATCCCTCCCTCTGTCCTCCCTTTCCACGTTTCCCAGAGCCGCTCTATCCCCCAGTCCTTCTTAAAATGCTCGTACTCACTCACACGGTCTCTCTACAGTGCATCTGCCACTGCCTCACCTGCCGCAAACTGACCGGCAGCACCTTCAGCACCTGCATCCTCGTCCCGGAATCCTCCCTCAAAACCAACATCACCTTGCCTAAAACCACGCACGCAGAACACGAAGTCGGAATGATATTGCAATTCTACGGTTGCGACCGTTGTCCCTCGACGGTTTACAAAACGGGTGATGGGTTTCCTGGCGTGAAGATCGTGCTCGCGGGATTACTTGATGGGGAAGGGGCTGTGGGTGAGGAGGGGAAGCCGGAGGCGGAGTTGTGGGTTAAGTATCGGGTTCCGTGGTTGGCGGCTTTGGAGGGGTGTCAGCAGTTTGAGGGGTTTCCGCCGAAGCAAGAGGGTTGAGGATTATGGTTCCAAACGGGGATAGTTGAATTGACCGCTCCGAATGCTTGCAGCTTACCTGAGTAAAGGTTGAGTATTGCACCGGTTCTCGTATCTCGCTAGCTTCCCCTTTTGAAACACGTTCGCCCAGCGACGAGCACCGCCGTCGCCATAAGAAGCTTCTTGGTTCATAGTAGGAAAGAAACATGGAGCGCGATCGATTTATGGAGTTACTATGAGACAGGGCTTTCAGACGCGAAAGATCTTACGATCTTCTGACCGAATCGGGGCTACCGCTGTGATGATGCTCTCGGCGGTTCGTTGAAATTTGAACTATCTCCGGAGGATATGCGCCAGTGACCATCATACGCAGCCCGCCAGTGCTTCCATTATTGTACTTTCGCATCCAAACGTCCGCGTACTTGTTAGTTCTTACGAGTATCCAAAAATATGTCTTATTTGTTGCTCCAACCCTGAAGTGGATTCTGTGAGGCGCATATAGTAGGCATGTATCCCTGGTAAAACAGAACCTATGCAGACTTTTCATTTATTCAATTGTCTATATTCTTATGTATAAGATCTGTAAATAGCATGAAAACAATATAATACAGATGTGGGGAACAGCAAGCAGAATGATACTGTACTCACAGGCTAAAGCGTTAACGCACAGTACACAGCCGACCCCAGCGCCGCCGCTCGTGGAATCTCCAAGACCCATATCCATTTGTCGAACTTTTCCCGCTTCGCCTCTTCCTTTGGCCGCCACACCCCGGTCTTGCTGTCTTCGACCAATAAGTCTCTGTAACGTGGCACAGTGGGTGGCCAGATTGTATAGACAATCGGTGTCAGGAACGCAGTGTACTGCTCCCATTCCATACCGGGCCACAGCGCATTACAGATCATGCTACGCCAGATCTCTTCTTTCTGTTCTTTCCCACCAGCTCCAGCAACAGAGCTGTAAATACTGTAACCAAAGGTCACGAGCACCAGCATTACCATCCCGAGGTGCCGGCCTAATCCATGGCTTCGCAGCATAATCTCTGTCCGCTTCCACACACTTGGTCTCACGGATGGATCCCGCTCATCCAATGCCTTCACGGTCCCGCTCGGCGTGAATCCTAAGTTTGCACCCCGGAGCCAGTCAGGAAGCCATTCCCGGAGCAGCGCCGGAGCCTGATAGGCTGTTAACCAACGTTCGCCTTCTTTCTTGCGAAGGAACATGCGGTAGCCGTAAGGGAGCGATGTTGTAAGTTCATAAAGACGGCGGGCACATAGCGCGGCGAGAAACATACGTGCCAGCTTGCGAAGTTCGTGGGTTGAGGATGCTGGGATGAGCGCGTGGTTGCCAAGAAGGCATAGGGGGACAGTACAGAGGACAAGGAATCTCATGATCGGTGCCCAGTTGTTCACACAGTAAACGAACCCGGCGAGGCGCTGGGATGGGTTCATTTGCCGGCAGAGGGGCGACTTGATGCAAAACTGGAGTTGGAGAGTGTTGTACATTCCGCCGGTAGCCTTTGTTGCGAGTTAGCAGCCTGTTTGTGCTCTGTTTCGGAACGGGGAGGATTTTGACATACCCACTTTATTCGCTGTGTGACATGGGCGCCAAACGAACCTGGCACTTGCCCCCATTGCAGCTCTTCGTGAACGTAGACGACTTGCCAGCCCTTGCCCATAAGCATTAGGCTACACAGAACGTCCTCAGCTAGAGATGTCTCGGGAAATCCTCCTATATCTGCTAAAGCAGCGCGACGGACGATAAATCCCGAGCCCGTGCACCACGTGCTGTCCACTTCATCTCTAACCACCTCGTCGTCATTCGTCTGAGGGGTTTGCCGTTGGTATAATGGATCATTGACAGGTATGTTGTAAGTCCGCTGCTGCATTGTCAGATTATTCTAGTATTAAAATTAACCACTCGTGTTCGAATTACCTGCGGCGGTACTGCCATAGCTATGCCGGGCTCATTTGCACAATGTGCTAGAAGTGACCGCAGGATATCCGGCGTCGGCATCATGTCGCAGTCAAGGATCCCGTACCATTCACCAGCTCCACCATTCAGCGAAGCAGTATACTTAACACCGCTGTTGATATTCCCGGCTTTGAATCCATGGTGTATGTCCTTCGGTTTGATCCGGGAATAATAAAACAGGTTTGGATACTTTTTGGCTAGGGCAATCGTACTAGCTCTCAGGTGGGCATCTGCACCATCATCCAATAGGATGACTCGGAGCTTGTTCCTTGGATAGTCGACATTGCATGCTGCTCGCACAGTATCCATGATCATTGTAATGTCCTCACCACAAGCCAGTACGAAGAGGTCGACGGAGGGGACATTCTCTCCTATCAAACGGAGCTTGCGGCGCTGTCTGGGCTTAAACGAAGCGGTGAAGCGGAACAATATCTCAAGGGAAGCCGGGACTAGCATCAATATATGAGCAAGTACCGTTCTGTGTGTTTCTAGATTAAGTTCTCAATCGCTTACGGGATTCTGTTGTTTGCAACCCGATATACGCCCACGTGCAATAAAGGGTGGTGCGCTGTAAGTTTTGCCATATGTACGCACATCGGCCTACTTCAAGAAGATACAAGGCGTATGCTACGACAGAAGCTAGGCCGCAATATGGCGATAGTCGGTAGAACATTTTCTTCCAACGAGGCATGACGTCGGAGCCATCGTCAGTCAGGCCGATCTGTGTAATTGGGTAAAGTGGCTTCTTTTTGTTTTTTACCTCCGTTTTCATGTTACCAGTCATCCTTTTGCTTGGCGGTGAAGATCTTCGGTGAAGTCACTCTTATAGCATGGTGATTGTTTTGCAGTTTGAAGAGATTTTAACCAGTATGCTCCACATATAAGATCTCGGTATTATGATGGCCATTTTTGCCCGAAGTAAGTCTAGACCGAGAAGACGGAATCTCATCCACTCAATCACAGAAAATTGCATGGGCATCCCCCCACCCGCGCGATTTCGATATGCAGGACATGCTAGGGCCATGCAATCCGTGTGCAGTAGCGCGGCAACCAGAACAGCGACCGGCTGCGCGACATTGCTAAGATATTTGACATTTGCGCATACTGATGCGACAGGATAGGCTGCGCTGAACTAATCTGTGAGATTTGAGGGAGACTGCAAAGTGTCCAAGCTGGCCCAGAATAAGTTCATGTGCAATCCGTGTGCACTGTGCTCTGGAGAAGGCAGGGCGACGAGCTCGGTACGGCCCTGTCCGTCGCCTTTTCGCTAAAATATGAAACGTGAATTATAACGAGCAAGCACTGCAAAGCTGTAGGAAGCTATTATCCATGAAATATAGTCCCACCCGTCCGAACAGTATCTTCTCACTACCAACAGCTCAAACAATGGCTCCTACATAGAACCTTGAGCGGAGTGATCGGTGCCCCGCGCGCCGCCGACGCCCTAGAAGAGCCGAATTGATGCAAAAGGCAACTCAACTGAAAATCTAGAGGAGAAACAGCCAACTATCACAAATGCTTAAGCCATCTGGATCGACCAATGTGGGAAAATGCAACCAGGACTAATGAGATTTTTTGTATGACCTTACATTTCCTCCGGATGTTCACCGATTTACGGCACACTTCTCACTTGAAATCAAAGAGAGTGCTGGCAACACAAGTCGATAGAATCAAGTCAGAGTGCGAAGTACACTAACACATCCATTTACGCTGTTGAGTTACGAGCAATAATACTAGTCATAGCTTGCTTTACCACAGCGCGAGGAAGGTGGCCCACTTAAAACACATTGTGGATTTAGAAGACTGTAACAGCCCCGCTGGCTACAAGATTCTCACAACGGCATATTGGTATCCCTAACCGATCAAGTGCTGCATCTATTCAACGGACTTCCCCCTTCCCAGAGCCCTCCATTCCAAGCCCTCCATTCCAAGCCCTCCATTCCAAGCCCTCCATTCCAAGCCCTCCATTCCAAGCCCTCCATTCCAAGCCTTCCATTCAAAACCCAGCTTAGTTGCCATAAGTGGGGCTGGGGCAACTGCTGACAGTTGAAGTGACCGTGACGGTGGCGACGGCAGAGTTGGAAGAGGTGGATCCGCCCTGTGAGTTACCGTCGGCAATAGCGATGCAACCATCACCAATACAGCAAGCAATAGTCTGGGAGCAGATTGCAGAGGAGAGCTGGCTGTTATCGCCATCTACGGGAACAGTATCAGCGGGAGATCCATCTGAGAGAGGGACACCCTGCTCTGGTGAATGACTTACTGATGACCTGGCTGCAGTCCATCACATAGCTGCCGTCGGAGGCATGGACAGTCTTCTTGCTGCTCTTGCCCGACTTACTGCCGCCTGACGATGAAGAGACGTTGCAGCAACTGATGCTACTTTGACTGGCGGTGCATTGATTGGCGACGCTGCCGAAAGGAACTGATGGAGCCTTTGGAGCTTTAGCGGGATTTGGTGCAGCCCGGGCACTGACGAAGCCGGCACCGACGAGGAGGGCAAGGCCAAGGATTGAGGTCTTCATGTTGGGTGATGCGAAGCGGCTGAGCTTAACAAGCTAAGTGAATATCTGAGAGCGAATGTTGGAGATGTGAGGTGGTTGATGGACAATTTGAGAAGTAAAGAAGAAAGACCAAAGGGGCAGAGTACCCATCTTTATATATCTTTACATGAGGGTATCTCGCACTACTGCCGCCGCAGCGATCATCCAATATTTCTGTCTTCCGTCTCCAGTTCTCGTGGATCATGCTCGTGCGCCTCATTATTGACTAGATAGGCGCCATTTATAGACTTCCTACTTGGCACCTCGATGGATTTTCGCAATATCGAGAATAACATCACGACCGTGCTTCAATCACACACCTGACACCAGCTCGTAGTTGCCATGGCTAGGTAATCCCAGTGTTAGCAAATGCAACACGCTGGGCACCACCTCTCGCAGCATGGCCCGCTCCAGTGCTCAGCTGCAGTTGTTACTCCCGCAACTTCTCCGCCCCGGCGGGCATAGCTCCAGACCTTGACAGCAGCAGATATCTGCCAAGGCGGGCCCGTCCTCGGGAAACGAAAACAAACCTGAATTGAGTATCCCGCTGCCCGCTGCTTTTCGGGACAGTATTAGTCTGCTTGTCTTCCTTCGCTCGTGAGCGCCATGCCAGCGGGAGGCTTAGCAAGTGGACTCCGCTCCGCTACTTTAGTGTCTATCTTCGTATCAGGGGTAATAATTGTTCAGAGGCGGGGCGCACTCCCCACCAAAATTTCGCCGGCCTTTGAACAATTATTACCCCTGATACGAAATAGACTCCGAGCCGGCTGCGGGGCTTTTAGGCGATCCAGTTGTGCCTGCATTCTCTTCAGGAACATTCTCGGTTCGTGTTACCGGAGGATGTAGTATGACGATTTTTAAGGCTGCACCACATAACAGCATTGGCAGTGTTCCGTAATGTACGGAGTACATATGCCGCGCAAAGATATTTAGGCACGTCCGTTACTGGTAGGCGAGGCCGCTGTTCCGATGAGACAAGAGTCGAGACTGCAAAAGACATTGGCAGGGTCGGCTCTGGCTTATGATGCATGTCTCCAGCCATCTTCAGGGAAGCAGTGTTTCTATCCCATCCTAGAGATCTAGGTAATACCTCCGTGATAATGCCAAGTTCCTGCATGGTACAAGTTTTGGAGACATGGCGGGAAGGGATGATGTGATACAGTACGATCGGTTGACGGGGTGGAGCCAGCAAGGGTAACCACGTCATTCCCATCTCGATCGTGCGCGCGCTTGCAAGATAACTGAAGGGACACCAACCTACCGAGATCCGGATGGCTCCAGCTGCATTAGGCCAACTCAGCTACGTCCGTATGGGAGATGATTCGGGAACTTGGGGCACTTGGTGATGAGGCACGCCTCCAAGCCTCATCACCGCCTCCCGTGATCTAGTACATTTTAAGCATGATTAGGTATGCAATTAAATTAAGTTACACAGTCTGTACAGGCTCTTAAAGTAAGAGCTCGCTGTCGCCTAACCCTTACTATCACTATCATTATTGTTTACACCTAGGTAAGGACTGAGATAGAATCGCGTCAAACATCAGGGTCGAGTTAGGTAGTAAATATAGAGGCATGTAGCTATAGTTATACGCAGAGTAATTATATTATTTTCGCTTAATAATAAAAATGCGTGCGATTGCGCGATAGAAAATAACAAACGTGAGTAGCTGACACACTACTATGGGCACTCTTGAAGGAGAGAAACTGTATATAAATTACTACACAATATTGAAGCCCCTGGTGGAGGCGGTGATGAGGCTTGGAGGCGTGCCTCATCACCAAGTGCCCCAAGTTCTCGAATCATCTCCCCGTCCGTATTCAATAACTGAATTGCATGCGGGTGATGTACCCTGTTAGCTTACTTTTGGTGTGCGCTTGATCACAGCTCCTGCCATGTATGCATGAGCATATTTTCGAATTATTCTTCCCGGCTCTTTCCATGTGGCAGGAATCGTATTTGTTTCCTGCCAACAGAGTTTACTGGATGCCGTCGAAACTTGAATCTTGTTAAGGAGTCATCCCAAATGATGGTTCACTGATCGGCAACTTGTTTCAGACAAGCATCAGCTCCATAGCACGATTTCTGGGGCTTCCGGTTGACATTGTTGCAACCACGGCAAGCAGTTGACAGACACGGATCCGTGCTGCTCGTAATGCGACAAGGTCTAATGCGTCACGTCGCCTACAGTTGCTTGTGGTATTTCCGTTACCGTTACCGTTACCGAATGCCTGGCTTCTCATGGATTATACGACTTGGAATCTATATATAATTTACTAAGCTAGTTAATAAAAGTCTAATTATAGTACCTAGACCCTAGGTATTATATAATATAGAACTAGATATAGTGGTAGGATAGTAAATAAAGTATGTTATTTAGCTAAGTAGATACGGTATCTTCGACTCTTAATCCACGGATCTAAAACTGCTATCCAATTTACCTCATGAAATCTAGGGCATAATCTAATCCAGCCTTGGTGGATCGTTAGATTAGGTAAATATCCAAATTTCGAAGATCCACTAACCGCACTGCTTATAACGAAGAAGCGCTGCAACGATAAGTCATTACGTAGCCCCACCCCTCTGAGCTACACCTTCTCACTACCAACAATTCAAACAATGGCTCCTACTTTCCTTTCGTCGGTGCCACCGGCAATACCGGTAAAAGCGTCGTCGAGACCCTTGTCCGGCCACCGTATTCTTGCTCTTACGCGGTCCTCGCAGAGTCCTGCTGCACAGCAGGTTGCCAGATTGCCCTGTTTTGAGGTTGCAGAGAAGAATTATTGGGCGGACATCACCGCCGACTGGCTCCGCGAGCGGGAGGTGGTCAGAGCGTTCATCACATCACACAAGTTACAACGAGCCCACACACTTCGCCCACGAATCCACCTTCCTATTTGAGGCCCTCGATGCAGGTGTCAAGTATGTTGTGCGCATCTCTACGACAGCTGCAAACGTTCGCCCGGATTCCCCTGCATACTATCCTCGCGCGCACTGGGCAATAGAACAACTGCTAAGCTCGCCGGAATATAAGAACATGCATTGGTCCTCGCTGTAGCCCAATGTCTTTACTCCCCTTTACCTTTCCTCCGCCGCAGAGCTGATTAAGCAATACCGCAAAACCGGAAAGCAAGACACGGTCAAGACCATGGCATCAGCCGGTGCTCCCGTCGGAATCATAGACCCTTATGACGTCGGCGTCTTCGCAGCCCACCTCTTGGCTCAGGAGGACATGTCTCCGCGCAGCAGAGCCAGATATGTTCTGAACGGCCCTGGAGGACATCACTGGAAAGCAGATCGTCAAGATGGTTGAGGAGTACATTGGTACCAAGGTTGAGAACGTCAGCTTCAAGGATATGTCGTTCCTCGATAACGCGGTCGCGCAAAGTCCTGCTGAAATGAAGCATCTCATGGAGACCATTAAACGCGCTTTGGAGACTGCGTGGGAAGGAAAGTGCTCGACTTCTACCACTAGCAAGGAGGTACTCGAGATCGCTGCACCTAGGCGTACGCCTGCTGAAGTGCTGGAAACCCTGTTGGATGAGTAGGACAGGATGGGCTGATCCTCAAATGGACCGAGATGGAACAGTCTCGTTAGACCTGCTATACCCATGGGTGTTTACTAACTCGCCGTGTGACTTAGGCAAGGCGGCGAATATGCCTATTCATCTGGCCCACTTGGGCACGAGACGGGAGTTGTGTAATCTCCTACCGACAAGCTCTACTGGAGTGGATAGGCCGGCCAGCCTACTCAGGCAACAGCATGCGATGTCGTGTGTGACGAAGGGAAATAATGCGGACATGAGTATATCATGCTATCAATCGAAGTATGATCTGTCTTACTATTGTGACTAACAGCCTGGGTATTGACCCCTCTATTCGATCTTCAGAAATGTTGTCAAACAAATTTTTCCCCGTCTTGACTGCTTGATCATAAAAATTGTATACAAGCACGAGTACTATTTTTTGAGAATTAATGTACAGGAAGCAAAGCAGACTTACAATTAATCTCATAGCCCGATTGAGAAAAGATACTCCTATATCGTTCCGTTAGGCCCCTACTTACCTCGTTGTCCTTGAGCTATTCGCTGTTCTACTGCCGTGCTTGAATTTATTACCGCCTTCCGACAGCCTGAACAGTAATGGCAATGAGGCTTAAACACGTCACGATTGAAATTGTGGATCAAATGACAGCGGTCAAAGGCGAGGCCCCCGTATATGGCGCAGGAAAGATAAGTCTGGATTGCGTTCCGCTCGGTGATATCGACATAATCCTGATTGCATTGCCGCTGCTGCCTCCCACCGACATCGTCCCATAGCCGGGTACAGGCGTAGCCATTGCAGTTGTGATTATTGCACCGCTGCGGGCG
Organism: Lichenothelia convexa; assembly: GCA_021030975.1. Classification (NCBI taxonomy): domain Eukaryota; kingdom Fungi; phylum Ascomycota; class Dothideomycetes; order Lichenotheliales; family Lichenotheliaceae; genus Lichenothelia; species Lichenothelia convexa. The sequence continues at coordinate 10,352 of JAGFMK010000452.1, read as the reverse complement.
CCTCCCACCGTAGCGTTAGCATTCCCAGTCGCAGACGCACCCGCTGCACCATGCTCGAATTCCCATTACCGCCTGCAGCCGTCATCGTCGTGCTCCTTGTGGCAGCCGCAGATGCCCCCGTCGCCGCAGTAATCAGAAGTGCCGCTGTAGTTGAAGCAATGGAATACGGCAGCGGGCAACCAGGGGCAAGCAGCCCCTGGATCAGCTCCAACGCAGCCAGCTGTTCGCCGATGCCAGTCGGACCTGCAGAGCACGGTTTCGTCGGTGCTGTGGGTGCATGCGGCCACCGCGCCGGCTGCACTGGCCTCGCGCTTGGGATGAATGTATGCGGAACCGAGGGGGTACATGCGGATGGTGTCTGCCATATCACATACGAGGATGGCGTGATAGGTGCATTGGTCGATGTTGCAGGTACCGGTTGATAGGCCCGTTGGTTCGTAGAGGATATTGAAGTCTATGAAGAATATGCTTGTGGCGTCGAGGAGGCCTTCGATACGAGCTTGCCATAATGGGTAGCTATTAGTCTGGTAAATGCCCGCGTTAGCTTGCGGCGGCTTGGATATAGGTAAAATGAGCAATTCTACGAGAGGGAAGCACTGACAATGTTATACATTACAGCAGCGCCGTGCAGGAACAAACCAGCGTTATGTGACCATTGAGGCTCGTTGATCCGGGAGCAATTCGACGTGACATCGGTGCCATCATAGACCTAATAGTATTCCGAAATCAATCCAACATCCTGAGTTCATTCCTAAACACGCTCCGCCTAGTCGGCATAAGTCTGGTCACCATACCAACGAGCGAGGCGAGCAGTGAGGTGGAAACGCGTTCCTTGCGAGGCTGAGTTCTTGTAGGTGTAGCCACTTTTTGGCGAAAGTATGCCACCTTAGGCCACCCCCGCACGATGATGCGCTGTCCCATCGACTGACCATGTACTCGAACGCCATACGAGAAAGATCCCACCATGCGCCGGATGTATCGGGCATAGATACACGGTCTTCTGCAGCGGACATGGCGGTCAGACTCCAGAAGTCTTGTGCATCGCTGCCTGAGATGTCTTTGTTAGATGAGATTGTTGGGTATGTAAGAGTGGAGTGTGTTGTGGTGATAAGCCGTGACGAGTCTGAGGACGGGTCAGTCCTCCATTGCCCGCACAGTCCTTGTTATTGTCTGAGTGGCCGAGATAATGAAGTAGTTTCATATGAAACGAACTTTTGACAATAGAGACGGCTCAAGAAGAACAAAAATTGTAAAAGGGAAGGTGGTCAAACGGTATATAACATTAAGCAGCATGTAACAATTCTGGACGAAGACAGCACTTGGTAAGTACAAATAATCTTCAAATTGCTGATACGCTGCCGCAGGGGTTGAGACATGGCCGACGTAGCCCGGGGGCGGTGTGTAGTTGACTAGTCCATCATTTTCAGCCGCTGCCTCTTAAAAACGGTACGGCAAAGGGAGGGTGGCCACACTGTTTGTGCTTGCGTCGTTGCTTACCAAGACGCCGTAAATGTATCGAACACTGGCGGTCGCTGCGGCTGCAATGGAGCCTGTTTCATTCCACGGACTCTGCGTTGTTCAAGAGCACGGTGAAAGCCACCGCGGCCAAAAATATGAATGAAGGATGCATTGAAGCGAGCGACGTTAAGCGACTTCAAGCGCCAGAACAGATGGAGGAGGAACTAATATTACAAGGATCACACGAGAAATATTCACAAACTGTACGAAAGGATGTCGGCGGTGTTGCATCTTGACACATCCTGCAGTACCTACAGTAGCGGAGAAAAAGCGGGGTACCAACGCCATGGTTCTCCTTTTGGCAGGATCATTGACGCGGCTCGTGCCCTTCCAGATTTAGGAATATGGTTGCATCTCTGGAAACCCTTGAGCTGTTTGGTTCAGCACGGCTGGGGGGTGCCCTTGGTTGCACAATGGTATACAAGGACATGGACTGAGGACATGTGAAGAGGAAGCCAGCTAGCCAGATAGTAACATGTAGTAGCGAGTGACCGGCGAGTATGATCTACGAAGTAGAATACTATCGGTGGCTGGGGGTTTTAATTGTTCAGGCCGGCTCCGCGCTCCACACAAAAGAAGCCCGCACATTGAACAATTAACCTCCCTGCAAGGTAGTACATTTGATTCGGGTCCAAAAGTGCTTTAAAGCTTACCACAAACCCTTTCCTGCCCGACTTCTCCTGGGCTTTTGATAGCCTCCTGCACTGCGTTAGCTGCCTTTCCATCTCGCTCAGCTGCATCAAAGGTATCTGTACCTAGGTAATATTGCCTTCCTGCACAACCACTAAGATGATGCGACTAGCTGAGTATGATCTAGTACGCTTCAGAACCCGGCCGAGTTGATGTGCGGAGGATGCGTAGAGAGCGAGGTCATACGCCAAGAATGATGCGCGCCGTCCCACAACCCTGAGCTCGCGGTCCCTGACCCCGCATTGCAGGGTCCAAACACATGCAAGACCCTGACCCAAGACCCCACAAGATCTGCCGCTGCACGGACCGTCAATCTCCACGAGAAAGAACGGTTGTTCAAGAGGACAATACGCAGGAAAGCGAGCCTATCAGAGCGTGAACACCTCTGCCCCCGAGAGATCTATCGAATAATAAACACTAACGTATGTCTCTCCACTACAGTACTCACAACCCAAAGCGGGCTTCAACCCGATCTGGGCAAAGTTCCAGCCGAATGGCCCAAGACGGCCCGATCAACAAGAACGGTTTCACTCCCGCGCAGATCTTCAAAAAGCCTAAACCAGCCATGTCAGGTACCAGCCAACTGCATGACTGCATGCCTAGACCAAACAGCGCTGGGATCGCGCAGCTCCTGAGTTGTAAAACCTGATTTCAGAGATTAACTTGTTGTACTAGGTAAGAAGTAAGACTTCTTCAACTAGTATAGTAGCAGCGCTAGAGAAAATTAAACATCGCGCTCCGCGACGTGTTGCAAGAACTCTCTAGTGGGAAGGGGTCCTCGAGGCTGGGTGCTCGAGCCCTCGTGGCTAGCTACTGCCAAAAACAGTATGCCAGGTAGCACTAGAGCATGCATGTAACGGGACGAGGTGACTATCTTCGGGGAAACCTGGGGAAACTTGACGGTGTAGGCCCTGGCTTGCCGCGTGCCTGGCTACTGCACGTCGGTGCAACTCCGTGGTTGACAGCTGACCTTTACTGGCTTTCAGCATCTTGGCATCAAAATGGAGTGAAATAATTGAAAGACGGTTTCAGAACCAGTCCACACACAACCGTGGCCCAATTCATCCGCACTTGTTGTTTGGTCCTTATTATTGCCTCTGGCTATCCTAGTACTTGAAGGGAAGGCTTACTATTAGCGAGAGCTTTCGCTTCATATCCCGCACGGACTTTTTACATAATATTATCGACCCGGTTACACAGACTAAGTGTTAGGGGCTGTAACTGGGCTTGAAGGACTGCATGATCTCCAGTGTCCCAGTTCCCGAACAATCACTTGATTCGATCTAGCGGTAGAGAACCTTTTCAACCACGTCCTTCACCGTGAGCCGCTGGTTCCGCTGTGCTAAGGAGCTGCAACACCTGGACTAGACGAAGGATTCATACCTAGTCAACGCTATGTTTAGGCGAAGAAAACGGCGAGGGCCAGCCAAAAGCTAGCAACAGGTCTGCAACCAAAGCCACCGTACCGCAGGAGTGTGCTCCGATCCATGGAAGTGCGTCTGCTCGCCTCGAGCTACAGCCTGCGATGTGTGAGACCTAGTTGAGCTTGAGAATGCGCCCACGCCGGATCGAAAGGGTTCGAGACCGTCGATCAAAGTCGATGGAAGAGGGACGTGCCTCAATGGGCACTATTTATACCTTCCTCATGCCCTATCATTAGCCTTCTCTGATACGTCTCCAACCACGCTTCCTCACACAGCACGGTCTTCAAGAGCTTCCACTGATACACTGAAGAGTGAACTCGACTTACCACATCCTCAACCTAGTAAGTAAGCAATAGCCTCGAGCTCATTGGATGACGGTGCTGACGAGCGGTATCACAGACAGGATGTGGCCGTCCAAGATCATCGTTGCTCTCGCTGCAATGTTGGCCACTGCCAACAGCTTAGGCATCAACTGCCGCGGGAGTTTCTACTGTGCCAGCAACTCGCCGGCCTCGCTCCGAAATATTTACAACGCAATCGGCCGCGAGATCGCCAACGGGCAAGGAGGGAATTGGTATGGTACCGGCAGTAAGTCAGCTCCCCTTAATTGATCGAATAGCTCTCCTGTACTCCTCGCTCCCTCAACCTATATTGACACGTTATCTTCAGCGCAGATGGGCTGTTCGACAGGCGCGGCGGGCAACATGTGCGTCTTCTACCAGAACGGGGCGTCAGGCACCCTGAACGACGCCTACGGACAGCTTGGAACACTGCTTGGCCATGGCTGCTTGGGCTGTGGCAGTGTTCCCACGAAGCCTGGAAACGATGTCAGCACTGGCGAGCTGACTAGTAACTATGTTACGAACGGGTGCTGCACGACTTATCCGGCAGGACAATATGCCACAGGGGCTGCTTGCGTGTGCTGAATGGGCGGTGATTCCGATGTTGTGATGAAGGAATTGATGGTTGAACTTGCTGAAGTTCGGAAAGGTCGTGGTCATCGTTCATTCGGCTGCATTGCTTGATGTGTTGTCTGGCCTTGCCGCGGATGGGGTAGCTAAGCATAGCTTGAGAGCCCACCAAATTGAAATGCTTTTGCGCGATAAATTACTTGTCTCAACGCGGATTATGTGTCCAACGGCCGGCGCACGTCCCGCCAAACCTTGGCGACCTTCGACCAAATGAGCATTTTGATACGAAGTACATTTTCATGGTAATCCTGTGACCTACGCGAGTAGACGGAAGACGATGACCTTATGAGCTGGACGGAATTGACACTTTTCTGCCACTTGCTAAGGGTTCGCTCCAAGATACAGCCTTCCCGTTGCTGTGTTTCAGCGTAAGCTCGTGATGCCACGGAGTTCTCGTGGCTGCTGCACGAACAGTGAGTGTGCAGTATTGTACATTTCACTGAATGGTCTAGCTTGGACGCGTTCGAGCCCCGGAGAAGAATCCATTTCGCTAAGGCTTAAGTGTGTCGAGAGGTTAGTCCTTATGATCGGAGAGATGTCACTCTCCTATGAACGAACGCAGCCCATTTGCTGCGACGCAGCTTGTACTGTAGACTTTGGTGTAAACGGTACCAACCGTGCCGACTGAACATTTTGTTTGGGCCAAGGAGGTCTGCAGGCCATACATTTGAAACTCCGAAGGTCTAGTCCAGAAGGTCGATACCCCCAGGGTAATAGAGTTGAGCTTTCGTAGCGACGTCCATTCGCAAGAATGTTCGCAAGGTGCAGTACCCTTCCGTGTAACTCAATACTGGAGAGACGATTAAGTCCTTAGAGTGAAACCGCCCAAGGCCATCCGTGGTGCTCTGAAACGGGCCAGTTTAATCCCTCCGCCCTTTTAAGGATGACAGTGCTCACTTGATCCCTAAACAGCTTACCACAGTTTCTCTTTCCCGTTCCCCGACCACTCCCGCCACTAAATCACCCATACTCTCAACCTCCTTGACTCCATTCCCATGGCCAAATTTCCAGGATTCTTTAGCATCAATCTCTTCCTCAAACCTCACGTGGAATGCCTGCCACCTCATCCCTTTGAGCTCCCGCACATGCTCCTTCACCGCATCAGCTGGTCCGGAGAAGATGAGCACGCCTGGATATCCAGGCTTGGAAAGGCCTGAAATGGGAGGATTGGATGCAGGAGGCGATAGAATCGCTTTTCGCTTTGTAGTTTAGAGCAGATGATGAAGCCAAACAATCACCGTCAAGGATTTGGGCAACTCTGCAGCCGACGACGGGGCCCCGTTGGTCATTTTATGGTCTGCAGTTGTCACAAGATCTGAGTTTTGCTTCTCGGACAGTGCTATAACGAGCTCCTTGAACTGGCCAATAATTTCGTCAAGTGCCACTTCACCCGATGGCAATTGACCGATTATGGCTTTCGCGTCGTTTCGGAGATCTTGCTTTTGCGGGCCTGTTGCAGATATCACGTCAGGTAATGACGACGAGGGATAACCAGGCGGCACTCGCAGACATAGTGAGGCGTGATTTAAGCTGTAATTGATATCTCTTGCTCGGGCATCAAAAGTGATCTCGTTAGGGTATATAGCTTCAAGAAGCGATAACTCTGTTTCTAGACGTTCCTCGTCCGTGGTGCCGTCTGATTCCATATGACTGGAGTGTCTTTTGCTTGCTGACAATGATACGGGTTTGGTATGTTGAAAAGCTACGTCCTCAATCCCCGGGAAAGCGAGCCTTGGTGCCGGAGCGTGGGATGGGATGATATTTTGGTAAGCGCCCCGGTTCTTCCCGATGTAGATGCTCTTTGTGGCAGTGCGGCAAAAGCCTGTATTGATTCTATAACTATTGACATATACCAACAGATCTTATGCTAAAGACTCTGCAGGACGGGGGCCATTGCGTATTACTCCGGCAGAAGCTGCTTCAAGGTTGTGGTCCAGATGAAAGGCGCTGATTGCGTCATCGCGAGAAAGTTGTCTGTCTGCTCTGGCCTCAGAGAATCATACAGCATGGCTTGTTGATGCGCTGGGGAACTTGTCGGTCACGCACACACACGCAATGACTTATTATCAATCAGTTCGGAACACACCAAACGCAACGGTGGCAATACCAAGCTGAGTAAGCTTTGCGCAGAGACTGGTTGTCCGAGCCCGGTTCTGGCCTTTGCTTCCTTATTGTGAATATAAAAAGTGAAACCCACCCTAATAATTGTTATCCCAGTTCAGCACATTCCTCCTATTTACGCTGGTGCTGACACAGATGTGTTTGTAAATTGGAGCGAGAGGACCCTATCGCACTAATATGGGAATGGCTGCGTAAGGGTCCATGACCCTACCTAAGCTTGCAAATGCCATCCACAAATTATTACGCGCACGGCTGTACTCATTTGGGATGAGGTCCCTGACGCTTCGCACGGTGTTTGTCCAGCAGTGGGAGACAGACAGATGGCTTGGCAGGCGTCTTGCGAAACGCGGAGTTAAGGAGATACGAGCTCGGAGCGCGAGAGACACGAAAGTATACTGGAACTGGATTGCTGGATGACTGATCTGGCGGGTGAGTCGTTGTACGATTTAATTGTACATAAAGCTGCGTCCACCTTGCAATGGAATCGACACCGAATCTGCCCCTTCATTTGTGTGTTACTCGTAGACACTTCACTGCTTTCTAGAAATGTCTTCCATTCTACTTCAAGGAGGCACTGCCCTCATCCATGATGCCAATGACCATGTCAAAGGCGTCAAAACGGACATACTCATTGAGGACAACAAGATTCGGAAGGTCGAACAAGGCATTTCGCCGCCTGCGGGTGCAGAAGTAACCGACTGCACGGACAAGATCATCTCTCCAGGCTTCGTGGATACGCACCATCATCTATGGCAAACGCAGCTCAAGGGGCGGCACGCGAATGAGCTGTTGTTGGAGTATATGCCTACTGGTACTCTTCTCACCGCCTTGCAAAATGCTCTCCAAACACAGATACTAACATCACCCGCACGAAGGCGCCTTCCAATCATCCAACTACACCATCTCGGACTTCTTCTGGGGTCAGCTGGGCGGTTGCCTCGAAGCGCTTGACGCCGGTACCACCACGGTTGTCGACCATGCCCATCTGACGTATTCACCAGAAGCGCGTAGGTATCCTTGCCAGTGCAACAACCAGTTCCAAACTGATGTGCATGCTAGCCAAGATCGCCATCTCAGCAACCATTTCCTCCGGCATCCGCTCAATCTTCTGCTACTGCCCGATGCCCCGCATTGCCTCCTGGAGCCCATTCACCATGCATGAGAATATGCTCGAACCATGGGTGCTCGATACTTTCAAGGAGCTAGCGTCCGCTGCACCGTTCGGCGAGAACGGGCGTGTTCAGCTTGGGCTCGCTTTCGACGGCTATTTCTTGCCGAAGGAGGTCGTGCTCTCCATCTTCTCGCAAGCCAAGTCGCTCGGTGTCAAGACCATCACCTCGCACTTCTGCCGCACTGCACAGCTTAACTGGTCTTCGTTGCCTGCCTTGCTTGATTCTTACGGGCTGTTGGACGAGTCTATCCTGCTATCGCACGCATCAAACGCGACACCGGAGGATGCCGCATTGATCCGCAAAGCCAACGCTCACGTGTCGTCCACGCCTAGCACAGAGCTACAGATGGCCATGAATATCCCAGTATGCTTCGAGGAACCGCTGAAGGAGATGCAGCCACAGTGCTCACTGGGAATCGACTGCCATTCGAACAATTCGTCCAGCATCCCAGGCGAGATGAGGCTGGCCTTGCAGAATGCGAGAAATGAGTACAGTCAAAAATTCATCGAGAAGCGAAAAGCGCCAAGAAGGCTAAACAAGACAGTTGAAGATGCTTTCAACCTCGGCACAATCCTTGGTGCTAGAGCCATTGGCATGGAAAGCCAAATCGGAAGTATCCAACCTGGTAAATTAGCCGATCTGGTGATCTTTGATGCTCTTAGCCCAAGTATGGTGTGTGCGGCTGAGCATGATCCGGTGGCAGCGATTGTGCTTCACTCACAAACAGGCGATATCAACACGGTCATAGTGGATGGCAAAATCAGGAAGCGTGACCGGAGGCTGGTGCCCGTTCAAGTTGACGCCGGAGCAAAAGACGTTACCCAGAAGACCACGCTGGACTGGAACGACGTAGCGAAGGAGTTACTGAAGAGTAGGAAGTCTCTGCAAGCAAAGATCGAGAAGCTGGATCTTGAACACGCGCGGCAGAAGATGATTCAGAACTTCTACATCAATGAGGCTGATATCGTAGATAGCGTCTGAAGGGTAGAACGTGCTGACGACCGTGGCTATTGGGTCACGGAACCTTGGTACTCACGTCGTTGATCTAAGCATCCCGGGGTTTTCACCAGCGATGATGTAGCTTTCGAAATTTGAACGCAGCACACTAGTATAGACTTTTCGACTCATTTGTAATTTGACTTTTCCGTGACGCTTGGCGTAGCTCGTAACACAGAATCCAATTACTTGCGGTGAGTAGTGCCATACGGGCCTCGACGGCAGTGATGCTGTGTTCGAACTGGCCTCTGACGTGCACAGCTGTTGACCTGTCAGAAAGGTGATATCAAATTATAACGTACCCGCGAAGAGGGAGCAACATTAAGGTTGGGCATCTAGTGACAGCGCCTACTCCTTCATAAGCTACTTGAAGTAGAGGAGAGGGTTCGAACCGAGCCGATCTCTGAATGCCAGCAACCCTAGGAACCGTGCGCTGACACGAACCGGTATTGTACTGTGGCCGTACTGAGTGTGCGGGACTTCCTTCTATTGCAGAATGCAGTCCAAGCAGCAGGTCTGCAAACCAGGGCTGCGCCGAAAGATTTGTGCTGCATACCGTTAAGTCATTCCGGGAGCACGATGCGCTGAAAACGCTGATGGGCACGGGTCAGTTTCCAACTTTGCACCAGCTTTGTTCTGATACGTCGAGTTTAAGGGCCACTTTCAAGCTCTTGAGAAGATCTCCAAAGAATAGTCACCAAGAATTAGTCCACTCTTCGTATGCCAACGACGCGGGACAATTTTTCATTAAGCGTATATACTGTGTCATCAATGTCTCCAGACGTCCGCTCAACATACTTCATAGCACTGACACGCGATTAGCCTTCTTTCTCTCCGCCAAACGGGGATCCCACTAATTGCTAGTACTCACCTAGCCATATCATTAACCTGCTTCCCAATTCTCCTTATCTGCAACTTCGACAGCTTATCAGCCAGATCCATGAGCTCTCCTCTCTTTGCAGTCCAAACGATCCTCTGTCCAAGATCCACAGTTCTATAATCCACTGTATACAGGTCCTCCCCCTCTCTTTCCGGATCCCTATCGCGATCTATAGGATATTTCAAGAAGGGCCGCTCGAGCCTCCTAAACTCCTTGATCATTCCTCTTAGCGTGTCACCCATAACTTTCAATGTCTGCTCATCCCAAGGCGTATTCCGGCACTTCCTTCGCGCTTCACGAAGATGGTTGCGCTCTTCGTACAGCTCTTGCCGGAGGTTTCCGAGCATGGTGTGGACCTCGTGCGGGGCGGCTTTTATGCTTTCGAGCTCAGTCCAGAAGACACGCAGCAGGGTCAATGCGGTGAAGGCGAAGGAGATGAATCCAATGCTGATGGAGGCTAGGGAGATGGGAGGCAGACTGGACATTCCTTTTTCATGGTGAGTAATGGGGTGTTAGGACATTGTTTGGACGATATCTTGCGTAACAAGGGCGGGGGGGGGGGGGGGGGGGGGGGGGGGGG
>JAGFMK010000451.1:0-23860 GCA_021030975.1 Lichenothelia convexa | reverse complement strand
GTGCCAGCTGACATGCTACAGTGGTCGGGTTACTTCAGCGGCTCCCTGGTAAGTCATCTACACCGCTGTGTGCATTAATTAAACTGAAGGCGAATCACATACAGGTTTTTTAAGCCAGCTAGTATTCCTATAATTGGGACTTTTCAGGATAGCGCTCTTAAGCACAACAACCCTATTAAACTAGCCCTTCGTGAGAGCGAAAGAATTTAGCCTATAGGTACTAAAACAGATGTCGTCTTGTTATTAGGTACGGGGGCTATAGCGGAGCAGCATATACAGTCGCCTAAGGCGCCCTTCTTCTAAAACATTTTCAATGACGGCACCTTTTCCCGCCTATACCGTTTATTGGTGTCCTTAATAGATAGTGAAGCCACGTGGAAAGACGTTACTAATAGGCTTAAAATACATCTGAAGAATTACTTTCTAAGATTAAATATTTACCTAGCGGATAGAGAACCTAATATTGACGACATTGACTATATTATAGCCTTATAGAATAAAGTTTCTTCCTAGTATTGAAAGTTGAACGAGGTCAAAAAGGTAGCGCTCAGGTTGCTTATATCATCCTTCTTCTTTAAGATAGATTCGGCCCTAGCTTTTAAAGCCGGATTGTATCGATATTAAGGCTCAATAAGATATCGTGGTGTTTATAGCGAAGTTATCGATACCATCGCCTGGATAGCGGATGGCCAACCCGATATATATAAAAGCTCAGAGTTTCTCGGAAGCCTAATAGGTAAAAGTAAGGCTTATAAGACGTGTGGCAAGTTATTAAAGGAAGTTGCGTTTTACGTGAGATATCCCAGCGAAGTATTCTCTATATACCTCCGTTTTCAGGTGAAGGAACAATACGGCATAAGTAGATTTCCTTAGACTCTAGACTGGTTTATAAGACAGCAAAATTTAGATAATAGACTGGAAACTCTACTATAGGAGAGAAGATGCTGTTCTTAAAGTTTAGAGAATATTATACGTAAGAAGAATTTTCAATCTCTCCCTTTAGAAGAGGATTTATATTTCCTACCTAATAAAAGGAGTCGGTGCGTGTAAGTATACATGGAACTAGCTGGTGAGAATAGCGTTCCACTTTTTCAGTGGGCGTGGGCATCTTTAGGGGTTTAAACCGGTGTTTTATTTCTATATCCTACACGAAGTTTAATAATAATAGCTATTATATACGCCAGCGAGGATAGTAGAAGATACCTAGCTAATAAAGTAAGCTTAAATCTACGATAAGAGTATTATATATATATAATTTCTTGTAACATGTTCAATTATAATAACCACGCTAAGTCTTTCTCGCGGTATATCTACGGTAGAAGTAAGCATAACTCACAGCTTTATATAAGGAATATATTAAGTAAAAGAACTAACGTTGTCGCAAGTTATAAAAAGGCCCTATATACTATAATATCTACTATTATATAGAGCTGTAATAATACATAGTTGTTTATGGTGATATATATTCTTTAGTACGTAGTGTAATAGGCCAAGCTAATCGAAACAGGAACCCTATAGAATAAAATACCCGTAGTATCTACAATTACAAGGCTATATCAGACATAGAGTGGTGGGGGTGCTGATTTTGGGCTAGAGGTCGAAAATTATTTTTGGGGCGAGCGCTAGGCAGCTGGTAGGACAACTGATATATAAAGCAGCCGGAATAATATGATCAGATAGTCGATGTAAAGGTCACAACTATTACACTTTGCGGAACTAGAGGAAATAATAGCATCCTCGAACTTGGATATAATATATCGAGTTATATTCCCTAATACGCCTATAACCTGCATTTCACGTCCTGTAAACTAAATAGAGAGCCAGGCGCTCTACCACTTTAATAAACACGCCTCTAAGTGTAGTTTCTACTACGACGAGCTCAGAACTTATAAATATAATTTATACCAGATAGGACGAGGCTACGCCTACGAGGTGGTGAGCCAGATATACCTCGCATCGAATGGCTATTACTATAGCACTATTAGCTAGCGGTAGGTTCTTCTCCGTGTTGAGATGCTATAGGACTTACCACATGTTGAAAGACTACTTAAAATCTTTAGAACCAAGGCGGAGACTCTACATTCCTCCCTCGCCGGTGTCCTCAATAAAATCTGCACAGATTTACCCTATCTTTTACTCTCACAACCCTAGAGTCCGGTAGTATATAAGGGTCAGGAAGGTAATTATATATATTCTATTACTATTAGATTATCTAAGAGATGTCGTCGTGGTACGTAGCTGGGTACTATATAGGTCTTTCCGTTTCACTTGATCGATAACCGGGGTCAAGCTTACACCATCTCTAAGGCGTACTAAGTATCTATATATAAGTGCGCTCGTGTGGTAGGATTATTCTCGATTTTCAGCGTTTTAGTAATAGAAAGCCCACTAGTAGTACAACCGTAATATCCTGTATTAGATACTACTTTAGCTATCTTGAAGCATTCCCGTCCCGTCTCTGACAGCTATGATAATCCCACGGCTGATGCCCAAATTAGAAAGCTATAAGCACTTCCGTTTCTTCTCAATGAAGCCAATAACATCGCTTGCAAAACTTTCCGAATAATGCCTGCTAAGATTTTGATCGGTTTCCCGCACGGTGACTACTAAGTATTACAGAAGTTAACCGAGTTCTTTATCTAACTAGTTTATACAACGTTCCCAGTCCGCTATATATACTTCAGCTTCAGCCTTAAATGTCTATACTCGTGCAAGTATACAGTGTATAAGTATAGGTTATATATCTTTAACTTTATTAAGTGATATAAGAACTATAGCAAAGTTATAGTGCGCTACTCTCTATATAGGACTAGCAGCGATGAGTCTATAGGTTATATTAATAGGAAATACTAAGGTCGTCTCCGATGAGGCGGGATTGCAGGGCCCATCCTGGCCGCGAGAGGCTTTGTCGAATTAGTGGTAGCTTATTAGAAGCGGGTTAAGTCTTACCCGTGTTGGTCTCAATAGCTAGTGACGACGATAGTAGATAGTCTCCACCTTGCTGCGCCTTTCGAGGTAATGGAAAACACGCGGGGCAACTATTATAACACATCCTGTAAATAGCCAACCCAGCCTCATATAGAATCTCTGACGTTAGAGTGTATAAAGGAGTTGGTGGCACATTTGAAGCATTAAGATTCGCTTTGTTATAGTAATAGCATGGCCCTAATGCTGAGGCTTCGTTTAACTCCAAGGTAGGCTTGATGTCAGGAGGACTTATACTTATAGAGGTTGATCTAGGCGAGGGATCTATTGATATAGTGCTCGCCGAAGTTAAGAGAGGACTAAGAGCGTCGATTGGTGGCATTTTGAGTTTGAAGTAAAGAAGCTTAGAGTATAGAGTTGCTGAGTATTTATATCTAGCCCTAAGGGAGGGCGGAATGTTAGGTGAGATATTACAAGCGGTGCGACATCTAGCTTAGGCGCTTATAGAGATTATGCAAACCCAGCAGCTGAAAGTGTCATAAGCTATATTTGGTTCAAGCCTGGCCGCTTAAAGGGGTGACCTAGATTATTCAGTCTATAGCTATCTCTAACTATACGTTTATACAATTTGAGAACACCACCCTAAAGAAAAGAAGCCCGAACCGAGCTCGGCAGCACGAACGGGAAGTCACATTATCGAGTTTGAAAGTGGACTTCTACCATTAGCATGTCTCAGCGAAAGGAGTATAGTATATAGTAACCTAGGCTTAATGCTATCTTTCGATATCCTCCGCTCTATTAATAGCGTGTCCTATTAGACGTAATAAATTATAATTACTCACTTATTGTAGATTAATACAATCATACGTGTATATAATACGATAACTATAGCAAAGCGCTTAGATAAGTCATTTATAGCGCTTAAAGTATATAACACCCCATCGTTGCCGAAGCGCTCCAGTAACCGCCGGGCGCGCACAAGTTTAGCTTAATTTAACCCCATCTTGGGTTTTAACCGCGTCCTTACACCCTTAGTAAAAGGCTTTATTACTTATTAAAGAGTTGCACGAGTTTATTAGCTGTCTCCCTGTCAACCACCTAACACTACGCGTATAATACCTACGTCCCTTTACACTAGTATATTCCTTCTAACTCAAACTACACAAAACAGCCAGCTTAATTAGGAGCGCATTAAGTCCATCATTCGTTCCTCTAGAAGCCTTTAGTTAATCTTAGCATTAAAAGATAGACTACGCTATACACAGTATCCTATCTCTAGTACTATAGTATATTTATAAACTATACGCCAATAGATATTGCAATAATTATACACATCACCGCTTTATATAAGGACTCTTTTATAAGGTGTTCTGCTTTTAAGGGTGTGACTATGCATCCGTTAAGCGGATCTAGCAGGCTGCATTTCATGCCGGCGCGAACGCTATAACCCCCTAAACTCTTGAGGCTGAAATTCTAACTCCCTCAACCGTATATCCATAAGCAAGTTTTTATCCCATCGCCCGTATTCAACAATCTCCTCACGTACGGCGTCTCTTAGGCCTGGTGCAGCCGATACTACTTAAGTTAGTAACTTGGAGGACCATGGAAAACATTTTACTAGTGTGAGTATACCTAGAACAAGCAATTTAGACGCGGAGCCGCTCAACTGGGCCAGCTGAAGTTCTTTAGCTAGTACATCCGCTACGTTTATATACCCTAGGGTTATATATAGCCTAGTACTAATTACTTGAGGAGCCTATCTATAGTCGCCAGCTGTTGACTTGTACAGCGAAAAGTCTAGTATTTTAGTCGAATTATCTATACCTAGAAGCTTGTCTATGTATCTACACACCGAGTGCAGTTGTTAAGCACCTTAATATTCCTATATTAGATTAATCTTTTAAACCTTGACCTGGTATATATAGTAGAGTAATAGTAAAAACTTGATGTATAGAATCTAGGCAAAGATTCCGATCCTACCGGCAAATATTAGGACGTGTGCAAATTCTCTAACGGCTTCAGGTATACTATACGGTCCTTCAACCTACGCTCTAAGGTTGCCCAGCTGTTAATAAAGAGGTAGGTAACTAGTCCATCCCCTACGTGGTTGGATAAGGAGTTCTAGCTCGTTAGCGGTGTTTTCACTTTAACCTCCACCGGTCCACTAAACAATAGCAAAAGGATGGCTTTGGAAGATCGATCTCTAGCTTAGCTGGGGAACGTAGAGGTAAATGTACTAACCGGGGTGGACTGTCCAAGGTCTAGCCAATTATAGTCTCGCATGGATGATACCCTTAGATTCGTTAGTAAGCTTAGACGAGAAGCATGTGGATACCGTGTCTCTCCTTGTCCTCGTAAGACTTAACTGCTAATACCCTATTAAACCTAGGTAGGATATATTCCAATATGCTATTAATCTATAGTAAGTAATATAAGAGCATGTAAAGAGACCAAGAGCCCTAATTATATAAAACCTCGCAGTAGCGTGCTATATTACCAGATGCTGCTAGAGGAGTAGTAGGGTAGCGATGGCTAGCATAATGTGCGAGCCTAGGAATAGCTCATACATTGAGGCTCAGAAAACTAGTAGAATAAGTAATAATCTAAGAGTTACTGCGCCCTTACCATTAATAAGCATATTTCTAGGGTGGAAGGTGTCGGTCGGAGTTACCAAAAGCCTATAGAAACCCAGTGAGTCTTTAATTAACACCTTGCGCACTGCGATGGCCATATAGATCATAGCTTGAACGAAAGCTATTAATCCGATTGAGCGATAGATATGGCGGAATGTCTGAAGAGGGAGGCTAAAGTAGCCAGCAGCGTGGCTCAAACGACTTAAGAAGTAGAGTAGAATGAGATTAATTAAGGACAGCTAGGCAGCACGAGTTGATAATATAGAGATGTTATAGTATACTAGGGCATTAAGGGCGCCAGTCCCCGTCTAATAAAGGATCTGCAAAATAAGATGGCCTCAACTAATAGGACTGATGAAGTAAAATCTTTGTATAATAAACGGATAAACCACATGTCTTAAGAGCTAAGGCTCGATATAATTCCGATAATACTTGAAGAAGGTAAGTACGAGGCCACATAGTAATATCAAGATAATAACGCTCGCGTAGGCTAAGGCGTATATTTATATCTGTTCCATGCCTTTGTCAACAGGCCGGCTGGTGGTTATTTAAGCCAAAAGTGAGGTTCTAAAAATACGCTGGGGGTTCCACTTACTATTTAAGGTGGTTTAACACCTAGGCTCTTGTGTCTGCGCTTAGCGGGCTATTATAATTCGACCCTGCCATGAATCGATCCTAAGAGCTCCTGGACTCGTGAGGTATATAAGCGATTCTCTCAGAGTACCCTCTTAATCTTAGAAGCTATATTGAGATAAGTCCAAAAAGCGCCGCTAGAATCGCTAAAGAAGGGTTCCACAAACGTATAAAAACTCTATTCACTAAGGTGAAGGCGCTGAAAGCGAAATATAACGAAGTTGATATATATCTGGTCATTATACGTAATGGTAGATATTATTAATACAGGTCGGCTTTACAAAAACATTTTATTAGTGAGCTAGAAGTAAGTCGATCTCCTCATAGAAATATTAAGACGGCACCCTTCTTATTCCGTTATAGCACTAAAATGCCTCGAAGTCGCTAGACGGCTCTCGTGTGAATAGTATAGAGAGGGAGATAGGACGCTTAGCGGACGTAGAGCTTATTCGCAAGCTAACTAGAGAGGAATATACGCACGTCCGAGCCCACTTAAACCCACCAAATTTGCCAAAAACACCGACATATACCGTATTAAGTGGTCCTAAGGCAAATAAATATGCTGCAGAATCCATTCGTTGGTCTAGTCAAGTTAGCTAGCCTTATTTTACTTGCTATCAGACCGGGATATCGTCACATCGATCCGACTTAGCTAGGTAAGTAGTTAGTTACAAACTAGCTTTGTGAGTATTTAGTATCAATAAAACGCTATGTGACATAGGTACTATAGATAGACCAGAGGTTGATAAGATTGCTACATCACTAGACGTTTAGATAAATAAAACTACTTAGCGTAAAGTCGAAATAATGGTGAGCTATCAGAAATAAGGTGATATGATGCATATATATAGTACTATACGCTTAGCGAATCTATATATAATATAAGCCTACACAACTAGAGTATTGTACATTCCGAGATCAGGCTAGCCGAACTCACGGATGAATATAAACCCGGTCAATTTGAGATTTCAGCCGCCGAGCGCTTTCACACGCCCTTCTATGACCTAGTGCCACCTGAACTGCCTTCCCCTGGATACGGTGGAGGGGGAGCTCTACTATACGGCGTGGCACAAGCACCTTCACTTAAAAATAAAGCCATCCCTATCGCCAACGTCTCTTACTTGCCTATATAGACTGGAGTTCTTGAGGTGGGACGGCTCACCGTCAGCCTAGTGTTCACATAATCTATCTATACACCTGGCACTAAAAGTCTATAGTTTTCTATATTCTGCGCCAGCGAGCTATTGAACCTAAAATCCACGTGATCCTAAAGACCTCTAACTTCCTCCTCAAGCCTAAACACTATATAGAGCGTTTAGTTAAAACGACGCATCACTGAGGTCTAAGAGGTCGCCCCGGCGGCGGCTGTTACTGGTGGAGGCATGCCAACTTTGCGTTGGCTTGATAGTGGAAATGGGGTTTTTAGGTATAACGCTTAATAGGTATTAGTGGAGCTCGCTGTATATATTAGTCTCTAGTACTCTACTGTACTGTCAGCCGCATTTAAAGTGACTCTACTCTGATATATTACCTTCTTCAGCACTCTTACTAGTCTTAACTACTAGGGTAGGCTTCTTGCCTTTTAATGCTGTATGCTTTAGGTAATCTTTCGGGCCGTCGCGGTCTTCGTCGCCTGACTCGATACCGTTCGAAGGCATAATCTTGAGCGGGTGTCTCAGCTGCTTGCCTTTAGTAGCTAAGTCATCTACTACCAGTTCTAGGGTGCTGTCTCGGTCCTTAGTGAGGGAAATAGGAGATGCTATAACGTAGACTGGACTATACAGGGAGGTAATGATCGATACACCTACGGATAACTCTATTACTTATTTGTGCAAGAGTCTTGAGAAAGCAACGGAAAAATTGATTTTCGTGAAAGATTTTCTAGCGACGACACTTAGGGAAGTAGCTGCTTAAATAATTAGTAGGAAGGACTAACAACTGTACGTTGGGGACTAGGTTTATCGATACCACGCGCTTAGCGGGTCATCTTGACCTATATCAACTACGCCTCGAGATCCTTTTGTGCTTTACTTAGAGCACCCCGTCCTACAACACTTGCAAGCGCTAATACCTTATATACAGCTAATATAAAGTCTAACTATAATATCGAGTGCGGATGTTACATGCTTGGAAGAATTTAAAGCGCCCTGGTGCTACCAGGAACCCTCCTCTTCTACGGTCTCTAGCCGTTTGTGCTTTAGGGATCCCTAAAAGGCTTTCAGAGCGGGCCACAATTCTAGAAACTGCCAATTCTCAGCGTATACGACATAATACTAGAATAAAGAGGCTACCCTTTTGATAATACGGACTATCTCAGCCGGGATTATTGGGGTTTTAGTGAGAGGCCCCTTCTGCAAGCTCCCAATCTAGCGATCAACAGCTTCTAGACGCTATATATAGTTTCGGAAGCAGTAAAGGTCATACTTTATAATTAGTTCTGCTACCTTGCGCTTAATATGCCCCTACGTCCGGTGCATACTGTAAGTATAACTTAGTATATCGATATAAGCGCTAAGAAAGCCTCTAGATATATAGAAGAGTAAGCAAGCTTCCTCATGTAGAGACTAAAAGTAGGTTAGTATCGTTCCTTTACCAGCGGTATAACGGATCCAAACTTGCTAAATAGTAAATAGACATGCTCTACACAGAGGCAATGCCTATAATCTATAAATACTAATTAGGACCCTCTGTTCATTTTAGACACCCCCGCCTTCCACTCCGCAAGCAACATCAGGGAATTAGCTTATTTCCATTAAGGCGCTCGCGGATAGGCTACTGAGGCTTTCTCTGGCGGGGAGAAGCTCAGGGATAGTTTACAGGGTATAAGTGCCACCTACTCTTAGATCTCATAATAGTTTCCTAGTAAGCCCCCGCTTCAGAGTCTATCCAGGGCGGTTAGGATTGGCACCTAGTGTTACTCGCTGCGTTGAGAGTTCTAGATCGCTAACTCTCCCTCACAAAGCAGGCGATATTATTACTACCAACCCTGAATTTATTGCAGACTCAACTACATACGCTACTAGACGATATAATAGCATGAAGACAGTTTTTTCACATCTAAATACTCATTAATAGTACACTAGATCGAAGCATCTTCTGGTAAGGTGCAGCTACAATATATACCTTAGGGCGTAGAGTTTACTCAATTCCTTCACTACTAAACTGATTTACCATACCAGGCTCGCGCTCGACCGTGTCGACTGGGAACCTCGGGAGCTTGAAATGCTTTTATAACGGTAAATAGCTATTAGCCTTCAGATATAGGTCTCTAAGTGTATCTATAACGTCTTTGGACCACTCTAAAAGTTCCCCTCTGTAGCTTTTATTGTTTTCCAGTGACTAAGATATCCTAGCAAGGCTTACAATAGTTATCAGCTGTGATATACAAAGAATCTATAATAACCTTACTCGTTCTATACTTGATAGAGATCTGATTTGAGTTGAATAATCTCTGCCGTCATGCGCTCCATCTCTTAGAACAAATTCAAGAGGAGTCCCACCTCGTTCTAGACACCTTATACGCTACCTGATTCGCCCGAATCTTTCTAGGTACAGTCTAGTCCCAACTGTGCCTCTTCGTGGCCAATAGGGCACAGCTAATTGCTCATCAGTGCCCCTTTATTCGGCAACCCCTGCCCTATCCAGTTGCTTAACGCCGAAGGATTTCCTTCCAGAAGCTCATCTGGGTCGACCGCTAGATCCGCACAAACTGCGGTAATGGTATTGAAAGTCTATATATCCTGACCTAGGTAGGTAGTTTCTGACTTATAGTTGTTGTAGTCCAGCCAAGTTTGGTCGTAAAAAAGATCTGTCTGGTCGGAGGTGATATCCAATGCATTTTGCCAGCCATAAAAGTCCTCGGTTTAAGTTGAATCCATTACTAAATTCCTCCCCATAGCTGAACTTAGAAAACTTATTATATAAGAAGCATAAGCGCCAACTCTTACCGTCCGTGTCATGATGATCTATTTCTAAGAATAAGAAGCGGCAACCCTTCGCGCCTAGGAAAACCGTTTTCGCGCTCGTTTAGTTAGTGGTGTCTTTAAACTATATCCCCGGGTTGTGCAGATACGACGTTCCGCGGCATAGCCGTCACGGAAGTTATAGTTTCTCCACCTAATATATCTTATATCCGCCGTGTAAAGCCAATTGCAAGGCCCCCGGAAAGCCACGTCAAGCTAAGTGGGCTATCCTAAACCTTACTTAGGGTACCCTTGCTTATACTAGTACAGCCGCTAATAGATATGCTACCTTTTACCGCTCGCTTGTGAACTCCAGTATATGGCAGCTCTTCTTAAATATCTTCACCGTTTAGTGTATAATATCTCTTATTGATGCGTAATAATGTCTACAAGGAAGATGCAATGGTTAAAAAGCGAGAACACACTTCTGATAAATATAGTAAAGCAATGCCCTCACACTTTATAGGCCGAAAAGCTTCTTATCTTTAATAGCAAAGTCTGACCACATCGTTCGTGAGGCCTAGAGTCGATCAAGCAACATTAGAAACGAATTCGAAATGCCTTAAAGGATACGCCGGTCGAGTTATATATACCGATCCCACTTTCAGATGTGTCAACGAACCCGTTTTGCACCTCGATCCCACCAGACAGTTATGCCGTCAAAAGAAAACCCGAGTATAAACCACGTGAAACTATATTGAATAAGTAGAAGGCCGAATCCTCAGCATATAATATAAACTTAGCATGCGATATAAATACTAACAGGCACGGGAGCCTACACTACTTTAATAATAGTGTTACAAGCCTCGGAAAGGATTATACTTTAGTAGGCGCTGTATTGGAAGAGTTCGACTGCGACCGAACTGGATCGGCACAGCTAGTAAGTATTCTTAAGAGCGCACGGCGTATTAGGCTGATTAATGCTTCTTAGCTATACGGTCTTAGGCTCCAAGGGAAATCGCGCCTTTACACGGGTTGGCAGGAATTAGAGCCTGACACGTTTAAAGGGGATTAAATATAAGGAGAAGATGTATATATCACAGCCTTTAAGGTTGTAAGTAGGATAATAAGCGCATCAAGTTCTGATCTGTTTCCGACACCTATATTGTTTCCATCTGAAATTATTGCCTTAAGAATAAATATATATCAGATAGGAACGATGTAAGAGTCTCACAGTAACTGGGTCCGGTGTATATTAAGAGTTTAGAATATACCAAGTTTCGTGGTTTACCCTCTACGACGGTGCACACATCGACTAAATCAGGACCCTAAATATAGCGAGTGTGAATAGCATCATTGAATTGCCGCTAGCTCGCGGTGCTTTAGTAGTGCTAATTTACCGCCCTGAGCTATGCGGGGGTGTTCTAGTGACATCCTTAATTTAGCAGTGTTATAAGGGTCGTGATGACCCCCTAAGCGCCGTTTGAGCGCCACTCGAGTCTTTCAGGTTCATGTCAATAAGATAGATATTATAGGTGATTCCCAAGGGTTTAAGCGTTCTCAGCTTCTAAAGAAAAGATCTTATCTATTATACTATAACGCACGAATAGACTGTAACTGGCTTGGCTAAAGCTGCGGAATACCTGGGACGTGGCACAGTCGACTCTAAAGTATATCTTATACAAGCAGCCTGAGTTCGTACACTAAACTATTAACTTATGACACAGACTAATATTGGTATTATAAGGGAATTTTTCGTCCATCAACAAGAGTCGCAGGAGCGTATCTTCAAATTGCAGGCTTATCTCGCCCAGCTTATATATACTATATAATAGGTATACCACGACGCTTAAAATAACCGGATTTCGTTGAAGGAGGCTAAGACACAGCTGTAGTAAATGACTAAGTTATATAAGGAGTCAGAAGAGGCTAGAGTGTCTATCTAGAAAGACCTATATATGGCCTATTGGGAAGGCCACCTCCTAAATCAAGCACTAAGTGCTGAGAGAGCGGCGAGTAGGGACGTTAGGCAATTTACTAAAACCTATAGGTCGACTATACGACGTATAAATGATGCTTTCAACCAACTTTTACGGATAGGTGCGGGGCAGGATACTGCATGCGGTGACCTCGGCCTGGTCAAGGTTATCACAGAGAACGAGCAGTATAGGGCAACTATAGTGTCTTTGTAACGGATAATAGAGGAACGGAACCATGAATTGAGTGCCCTCAGGGCGTATATTCAAGAATAGGAAAATCAGATCGGGAATCTACAGCGATAGAATGCAGTACTTTAAGATAATACTATAGGTAGAAAGAAACCTTAAAGTAGGAGGCGGCGTATAGAAAAGGCTGCTATATAGGCGCCATCTATTCAGAGCTGATTCTTCTTATTCAGGGTGTTGCATAATAATCTACTTGTACTCCAGTTCCTCTTTGTTTGCTCTATCGTTTCAAGGTTTATTTTACGATTAGGGAAAAACCCTGCCATTTCTAATACTCTTAGAGTAGCGAGCTTATGTTTCGCCATTAATTATGAGGGGAGTCGTGCTTGCAGGTCAAAGATCTTGCTAAAGTCCAAGGCCCTAAGCGGGTTAAACTAACCTCTGCCTAATTCAATTCAGTATTGGGTCTCTCGGTAATATCTTGCAATAATCCTTGTCTGGGGATTGAGGTTAGAGAGACTTCTTAAGTTGTAAATGCGTTGTGCCTGCCCCAGCCCGAGGGTGTGTTGTCCAATACCTTCCTCAGCAGCAAAGCTTATCTTTCGCACTAGACCTACTTTATATATATATATAAGAATAAGAGCAACTAAAACAGCAGGATAATGTCAGTATTAGTCGATTTATAAATACCAGGGGTACCATTATATGATCCAAGAACTCCTAAATCTAGAAACTGGCACCCCCTCTTGTTTCTATATAAGAAGCTCCGTTATCTTTGCTGGCGAAAATATAAGACTGTGCAATCCGCCTTTCCTGCTCACGAATTTATGCTATATTAGTTAAAATGCTTCTTCTAGTAGGTGTGTTGCTTCTAGTACTCCTTAATCCTGTCCGCTACCACTCTTAGGTAGAATATATGTCTAAAATAACCGTCGATGGCACACGCACAGGTTAAGTAGGATATACTTAAGGAAATAGTAAGGCTATAATATTAAATGTGAAATGTAATAAGGGCTGAGAATTTTCAGTAAAACGTTCATCCCTAGAATTTCGCCAGATTGGGGACGAGCTCATGATATACGTGCTAGTAGGAAATACTAGCGACCTACCTCTCTGTAGTCAGAGATAACTAATACCTGACTTCAATAACGTGCTCAAAATATAAAAGGGGTATAGAGCGCTTCTAGAATATATGGAGAACGGTCATATCACTATGCCATCCGATAACCCTATATCGAAGCAAGGCAGGCCCGGGACCGTTTTTGTCTACGGTACGGCGGATAGTTAGACCCCCTAGGAATTTAACGCGGTTCACCCCGTATAGGTAAGTCTAGAGCTCTCAAAAAATAGCAAGCTCCTAAAGGGGTTATTATTTGATGACGGGAGATATTATCAGTGGAGCGACGGGAACCCTATTATTGAGGAAAGGGTGCAAATCTATGGTCCCTCCACGGATCTAGAGTTGAAGCCTAGTCGTCTCTACGGCGTTACGGTTGAGATTCCTAAGGAAGTACTCGGCTTCTACACCTTGTACTAGGTATAGGATTACTCTACACCGGAGACCGTGGAGTTTTATACTTCCTGTCTCGATATTGATGTTTATAATTAGTAATAATTAGTAAATCCGCCACTACCAGATTAAAATGGGTGGAAGTTTAAGTGTTTGATACGAAGATTTTGTTAGCCGGTAGTCTTTACTAGCTATTATACTAATGCAGGTTTTTAAACGTCTCCTTATCAATACAAACGCCAATCCGATAGGGATTGATGCAAAATTCTAAATAAGGATTCGCGGCACCTTGCACACCAGTTATTCACAGATCCTCTTTTTCAGCACCCCTTCTCCCTCTAATAATATACTTAACCTCACTTAGGCCCAGATTCCTTCGCTTTTTTGTCTAAACTAGGTTTGGCATGCTCCTATCGATTGCCAAGACTGCAAGCAGTAGGAACTATGCCTACGAAGCAGAAAAGAAAGTATTCCGTTGAAGGACAACGGATATACCTTAAATTACTCAGAGCTTTGCCAAGGTGGTCGTTACCTCAGTTAGACGCTTATATAATCGACCAACTTAAGGACCTACTATCTCTTTGGCAATAGTAATATCCTCTTAGCGGTAAAATATATTTAACTTGCTGACACTCTGAGTGTAGCTCTGACCGATCAGATAAGGTAGCTAAGATAACACGTACCGTCTTACAGCTTAATCTACCTATATTTCTATATATTAAAGGGTTTCTAGGGTCTATAGTAGAAAGCTATAGCGCTAAGGGGTCTGTGTTAGTCGAGGTAACACTTTGCTTGCTTGCCTCATTTAGCCTTCAAAGGGCCAATAAGCTGTTTGGGTCCACTAGGCCATGCTCGCAAGCTTCTTTCTTTCGGACTGCTTCGAAGGTATCACCATCCTCCTTACATTCTCACCCAGGCAATATATACTAACAGTTTTTAGATTCTGAACAGTTGGCTACTTTCCGATCCAAAGTACCTTCAACACGAAAAGACCGAGTTAATAGCTCTAAATAATATCAGTAACTTGATGTACATAATTTAGACCGGCTATAACAATTTCGCCACCGAGCGTCTACGCGTTCAGCTGTCGTTTAGTATACTCACCATAAGCTTCATAGGGATTCAGGCAAACTCGAACAAGTTCAATCAATCTCTCAAGTCGGAGATAGTTAATAGCCCAGGATTGCTAACATACAGTATAAGTAAGTAGTTTAGGTACATACAAAGCACTAATATATTTCATGCTAGGATACACGCCTATTTATCTTACCTAAAGGAAAGTTTAGTCTTATTATTCGTCAGAGATTAATATGTGCTTAGATAGAGCCACTGGCCTTGTAAGTTATATATTAGTCTATATATGCTGACTGACGTTATAAAGTATATATATCCCATTTTTTCCTTCAGAAGATCCCATACTTAACACGGTCTCATTTTTTATCGCCTTAGCGCTACACGACCAGGCGTTTATAAATATTGGCAGTGTCGAAGATCTCTTCAACCTGGGCGCTAGTATAGGATCGGCAGCTTATAAGGTGAGACTAAAGTAGAGTATTCTGCACCGACCTATTTTAAGAGGGATTCCTGGGGATAAAAGGAAATACCGGCCTGTAACGCTTCGTGATCTTCAGAAGCTAATAGATAAAGTTTATCATGACACCAACTTGGGACATGCATGGCCACTGCAAGCGATCGGAGACTTAGAGGGAAAAGAAGGTTTTCGTACGTACCGATATCCGCTGGTATTCACAGTCTTCTAAGCGCTAATAAGAAATAAAGGGCTATAGGAGGCAAATTAGTGCCTGTCACTCCGAGAATAGAGTTATAGGGAGCTACTGATTAAAGGCTTATTTAGATCGGATGACGTCCTATCGACCGGCATCCACGTGGACAAGCTCTCTAGGTAGTCGTCCGCAACAGCCGCGATTTCCCGCTTCTACCAGCTAACCAAAAAGGTTATTGCAACTGCTCATAGTTGTGATTATATTAAGTGAAAATACGACGAGCAACTCTATATAGAAAATTTCTCAGCAATTTGCAAGCTTATACCTAAACGAGACACAATATATAAATGGTTAAGGGGAGAAATACTTATCAATAAACTGCGGCAACGACAATTTGCAGCAGTAGAAGCTCTAACCTCACTCTACGCTCATACTCCTGAAGTGTACTATCACTCTGGCGAAGAGCCTATTACTACACCACTTAACTAAAGAGTTACACCAAACGAGCGAAGCAGGAAGCGGCCTGGTAAAGATCCCGAATCTGCAACTTAAAGAGCTAGGACGACTGAGCGAAGCAGGAAGCGGTCTCGGAGTGATCCTGAATTTGCAACTCGCCCTCCTAAATTTCCAAGGATTCAGTTGTTGGATTTGTTCTAGCCCTATAAGAAGTTTCTGCGAGAGCATCGTGGTTCCATAGCGAGCCATCATATACTGCCAAGTAATCACATAGAGTCCTAGGCTAAGGTAGAGATGGCAAAACAACGGGTCTAATAGTTATATTAGGTGTATAATATGAGGGCGCCAATCCGCGGAATAGAGATCTCCTTATCATTGACACTGCTTAGGAAGACATTATTAAGTTCTTAAGGCGGTACACCTGCCTGTCAAGATTTTTAGAACTTGGGTTGCGGTCTTCGCGCTTGAGGAAATAGGTAATAGATAAGCTAAAGAACCACCAGAAGTGGCTGCGTAATGCCGGCTTCATAAATATATCCATGTCAAGATGCCTCTGGCCGGTAATAAATAGCACCCTGAACCACTATTCAAGCATATCGGATAGATACTCCATTACAATATAGAGGACGCTTTAGAAGACCTTGCAATAAACCTGTTCACACACAAGTTAAGCTAGAGCTATAGACAGCTTTAGCTATTTCTTATAGTGGTGAAAAATGACTTAAATAGTATAAACACTCCTACTTAGTAATTATTGTCAGTTTACGTCAACCTAAAGAGCGGTTCTACAGGGTAATAGGCTAGTAGTTATATTATAATTAGATAGAGACCTATGAAAGAGCTTTATTAAGTGCTTAGTTGAATGGCAACGATTGACTTGGGTTTCTTGGAAGGTTTGGTTTGGTATTTTAGAAGAAGAAAAAGATGTCGCTTTAGATGTTGTATTACTCTCTAAGGTCACCTAGGACTCCGCTTAATACATCGATATATCTTATAAGAGTTAGAGTTTAATAATAAATATAATTATAAGCAATTTCCTTAAGGAGTATAACTATTTAATGCCAGATTTCGTTGTGGATCTATACATCTAACTTTATATAATA
Source organism: Lichenothelia convexa (assembly GCA_021030975.1). Classification (NCBI taxonomy): domain Eukaryota; kingdom Fungi; phylum Ascomycota; class Dothideomycetes; order Lichenotheliales; family Lichenotheliaceae; genus Lichenothelia; species Lichenothelia convexa. The sequence continues at coordinate 6,809 of JAGFMK010000451.1, read as the reverse complement.
TATAATATAGCCCTACGTCGTCCTGCTCTCTAATCTTTAGCGGACGTATTCGCTAGAGTTGTCTCGGCTCTGAAGCACGGTTAGCGGGATTAAAAGGCGCACTTTATACTTATATATTCTTGTCTGAGGATTCTGTGGCACAGCTTTCAGCCTGGCCTTCCTTCTTGAATAAACCGGCTTTTATGTCCTCTATTTAGGAGTTCCTATCACCGAAATCAGCTGGCGTGTTCATCTCCGGTAATAGATAGGTCTGCTTCTACGAGATAGGATAAGCGTTAAACTTTGCAATTATCGAGCCGAAACCTATAATCGTGCTCGGAGGCGGTGGCTAGAAGGCGGAAAGACTAGACGAATAAGTAAAGAACCGGCCACGGTAGTTTATTACAATATAGGTCTCGGCGTTATATAAGGCTTTTAGTTGATGAGCTTTTCGAAACAAGCTTTTCCTACGTCTTCGATATTTCTTATCTAGCCACTATATCCGACGTCGTTTCTTAGGTTCGTTAGTAGACATAACTTTCTTCTTGATAAGGATAAATGCTCTGGTAGCTAAAAGTCTTAACTAAGAGCTCCTGATACTTTTGCTGTGGCACAGCTTATAGTATCCGCTTTTATTATTAACGAATTTCAACTTTTAGGCTACCTTAATCTTGTCTACTACAGGACTATATGGTGGCTACTATCTTTAAATATCGATATTTCCCAATGCGAAATTAAGGCTAAAAATATACTACCGCTCAGGATATTGTAAACCATACTACTAGGACCTAGTTGGCGGCTAGCAGCTTCTGCGATTAGTCGCTTGGCCATATCTGAGAGAAGTCAGAGTCGAAACCTATAAAGGGGGGTCCTAGAAACTAATTATAGATTAATGAGTACAGGGTGAGGCTTTCTATACTTAGCTATAGAACGCTATTAATACAAGCGCGCGCTTATAGTATTAGGTCTTCGTGATAATAGATGTATATAGTGTGTTTCAACTGATAAATTAGCTTTTACTAGGTATGCCGTGTATAAACAATTGGCTCGATTGCTGCGAGACTGCTGGCTTGGGAATAATCTACCAGTTCACGCCAGATTAGTAAATATAAGTATATTTCTACTTGATGTGTCCCGCTTGAATAGAAGTCTAAATTATTAATAGAATAAGTCACTGAGAGAAAACATCTGAATGTTCTGCCAACGCTAGCAGACATGTTTCCTAACACGTTTCCTAGCAAATTTAAACCATCTTCGACAGCTTCCTTCGCTATCCTAATAGCGAGGATAATCTAAAAAGTTTCTGCGACTTGCGCCTAACAAGCCCATTCATCGCGACCGCTTTCTAATTTGACACCCTTAAATCCGTAAGCGCGCCAACCGTCTCATTTGAGCTCTATCGCGTCTTTAAGAGAGTGGAAGAACGTAGCAATGCCGTGGACTGCTTTGGTATAGTTCTAAAAACTTTATGTACCGTTGCAGCTGCGCCTATATTAGGGGATAGGACAGGGGATAGTAGCATCCTTAGAGTAGTAACGCAGATGTTGATTCTCAATATATATCTTCAGCTTGTTTATAGTGGAGAAATGAAATGTGCGCTGCCTTACAGTCAAGGATTCGTCCCTATAGCACCATAGATATTACTCTTATTATTAGGTACTCCAGCGGATCGTCAGGAGTGTCCTAAACCACGCCTCATCTTCTAACCCTCGTTAGATATCTCTCCTAACGGGCCGGGCCTCGGGTCTTGCAGAATGCTGCCAACAGGTCTACGCAGGTTTTTAGGATCAAGAAGGCTCTCAGCGTCGAAGGGTTTTAGAGTGTCCGCTATGGAGGTTGCAATCTCATAAACGCTCTGGTGAGAGGTCTGTAGCTACCTTAGGACCGTTAAGTTCCGCGTCCGACATCATCTCTTAATAACCGTCCTTAAGCTATATATAGATGTCTTCATTATTAGCGGTGTCCTAAAACTTCTCGCGCTTAGTCTTGAATTCCTGGGGTTTTACCTCGTTTATATAGGTTCTCTTATTCTGTATTACCCGCTTGTAAGCTTCTAAAAGCTATAAGTCCGCCGCGTCTAACTGTGTCTCTGACCACTTTTAATATATCGAGCTTCTTGGTCAAACGGTCGTTGAGCGCATCAACGCTCTTTGGGCTTCGACCGCAACCGAGTGGTCGGTAAGTGCTTTGAGTTCCTGCTTAGTAAGCTTAGTAGGTGTGTAGGTATTACAGTCCCACCCTATACTAGCGAAGAATCTCTATACTGCATCGTTTAACGGTCGCTCTAGTACTATAAATCGCAGGTCGAAGAGCACCTTTAGGTTATTATAGTACTTAACGAAGGTATAACCACTGAGGTGACCTATAATTTGATTCATGCCACGAGGTGACGCGGATCCTGCTACACGTTTAGTCTCACTCGTTATACAGGCATAAGTAAACTGGAAGTCGGTACTCACTATCTACAGCGTTAGCGCCTGTATATCTTAAGACGTAGATCGTGAAGTTCTCCTTATAGCCGGCCTTAAGGCCTAACCTCTTAACTTGACTGTGGGTAGATAGTTGTCGAGCTCCGTCTGTACACCTATCGCTATTCGTTCACTCCGACGTAGGATAGGGGCGTCGAGTATATCGTTTTCCCAACGCACCGGGAGGACCTTCTTATCTGGCGCTTGCCCTAAATTGAATACGGTTTTCGCGTCACGTAACTTTTCGACTCTAAACGCGTTGTCGGCCAAGGCCAGAGCAACGGTGTGCGCCACCGGGTAGAAAATGAATTAGTCGCAGGCGACCATTAAAGGTACTTGCTAGGGATAGTCTATACCATATAGTTGCTGTAAACTACACTCCACTTCGGCTTATAGTTTTTCCGTCCTCTTAAGGCAGATCTCTACGGCCCACTTCAGAGTTCTACTTTTGCCATCCAACAGCAACATCAGCTTGATATAGGAGTCCCCTTTAAGTAGCAATTGCCCCCTTTCTATTCCTGTTCCTCCTCTTGCTCCTCAACCTTGTGAGATGAGCTATCGTTACGGTTATTCGAAGGACATCTCGCTGGCCGTCCCGCCTTATCCTGCATGCAAACCAACGGTCCTAGCGGGGTCGCAGTGTATGCAGCGATTAATAATATAGAGCTAGTTGCAGACGTTGCCGCTGGCAAGAAATTGGACAAGTGTTTAAGAGCCAATAGATTTTAAGGAGATGCAGGAGGTTGTCGACGTTCATAACCGGCTAGGCTTTTAGTTCAAAGCTAAGCTTGGCCCGCTTCGAGATCTTCTCTATATGCTACACCCGATAAGTTAGGGATTGATACGTCAGGTTAAACGATAGCCCTATACTTACTTCCTTGATTTGACTGGCAACAAACTTTAGGATCTAGCAATCGGTCTGCCTGAAGACCATTAGCTGGAATATCTTTTAGTGCTGGTCGATAGTTGAGGAATTCCTCAATTTTTTTAAAGTCTTTAAGATATACTTGAGGAACTATATAATCGTCATCTTTCCCTCCAGTATTGTGCACTTCAGCAGCAGGGAGCGGGAATACTTACGCCTAGCGGTATAATACTATTTAAGTTCAGCTAGCTGTAGGTATAACGACTATTACTAGGTATATCTTAAAGCAAGACGAGCTTATACCTCTCCTATTTCTTATATATAACCGCTACGTTACCCCTGTAACTCTTTATTATCTCGCTGACAAGTGTGCCTTATGCCTCTAGAGTCGGAAGCTCTGCCTCGAGCCTGTCGGCTTCCTCTGCATTCCCGGTGAGCCTATTATTTCTCGCTATCTCTTAGACGCGTGTACTTTGAGCTTCTAATTCTTGGAGCTCCATCTCGAGCTCCTTAGCTATATTTAGATCTCCAGCTACACATCATCTAGTGAGGTCTATTATACCTAGGTCCTGCGTCGCCATCTACGATTGTTGAAGAGCGAGATTGACCTCGTTGGGTTGGTACTACCAAGGTCGAGATCAGAGTTGCACCGGTTTATCCGACGACTAAGGAGACCATACTAATTGCAGCACATCCTGATAGCAGCGATAATAGTATATTTATAGATTTGAAGGTTGTCAATATGTCTTAATAGAGATGTCACTAGAACCTAACGCATCACTTAATCGCCCTTTAGCGTTAGGATAGATTAGCTTAACCTAGCGTACCGCTGTGGTGGAGCATCAGCTTTCGTTAGTGCGGAGCTAGTGCACGCGTGGCAAGCAGTGAGTGAGGCAGCCATTCTCACAGGTGCTCGCGGTGTATTTTACGTAGGTTTAAGTGAACTATAGCCAGTGTAAATCAGGCTTAGAAACACCGACTCCTAGAGTATACTCGCACATTATTTAACTAACTAGTTATCGGCTGTACCGCCTCATTTTAGGTCAATCAAGTCATTAAAGCCCTATAAAGAATGTGGTCCATGATCTGTAGCAAGTGCACCCTGTTAAGATGCCATCGGCTCGTACGAGACGCTGATACTGCTTAACCAATCATCAGCGGCCACCGGAAATTTAGGCAAAGTTAGGTCAACGCCGGCTCTTAAACCAGACGCTGCTCGTACAAGCTTAGATAGATCTATTATTTCGTTCTATAGCGAGCAAGGGTAGATATATCGTGTAGCATTGAGATTATTAAGCAGATATTGTAATATAGGTTTACGCTGCATCGTGAGTTCCAGTAGTATATCGCGTAACTCTGCTATAAACGCCTTAGGTTAATTAGTTTTATATTAATATAGAGGAGATATATCGTTGTGTAGTCTCTGAGTATGCTTATCGCTACTATCCTCTCTACTAGGAGTATCATCCTTATACGGAGGTGAGTTGTTAGGCCGACTGCTGGATAACTAGTTAGGAGAAAATTCCTGGTGAAAGGTGGACTCCGCCTGATCTATTTGGCTATTGCTTTTCTTATAAATACCTTCGCTGTGGTCATCGCCAATCTCGTCGTTATTTCTTTTACGGTAAATGACCCAATCCACCTACCTTTTACTAATATTGACGATATCCACCTTAAATAGATTGAATAGCCTCAACCCACGATCAGTGGCCTCAACCTACCCTTAACCTACCTAATTCGGCTATTCTTGTAGGATAAGGAGGGTGGTGTATAGATAAACCTCGCTGGCGCCGATTGGCGTTCTTGAAAAGGAGGTGGCGTTCAAGAATAGGGGGTGGCAATAGTGCTGTTTATTCTAATTATAGTTAGCAAAACGCCAGGATAGATAGTTTAGTCAGCAAAAGGTGTTATTATTACCCCCCTAGAGGTCCTCTTTCCTCGTGTTCTTCGCTGTTGTCTCCTTCACCCAACACACTGCTTATTATCATAATTCTATTAACTATATCTATTATATCACTGTATAGCCATCTAATGTGCTGCTTATACCTAATAATGCCTCTTAAACTCTTTATTGGCCAACGCTTTCCGTTAAAAGATGATGCCGTCAACCATGTGTTCTAGTATATTAACTAGGAGCGTTTATCGCTGCAGTGTGCTCCGAATAACAACAATTCCAAGTGGTCTTGCTTCTATATCGCGAAGATGACTTCGAAGTGCCAGTTTAAGGTCAGGGTGATACTAAAGGAAGGCGACTGGGTGGTTGTTGGTTACAAGAAGCACAACTGCCTAATAAATACTTATTAAGGCTAGAAGGCTGTAAACTCCCTTTATATCCTCGTACGTAATTATATTGCTACTATTACTAATAATCGTGACATCAAGGCCAAGCAGATAATTAGCACTAAACATCTTGATCACGGTCGAACAATCCCTATAAAGCAAGCCTATCGAGTGCTGGATCGGGCAAGAGAGATCATCGAAGGTATAGAGGAGGACGGTTTCCGCAAGATGCCTGCTTTGGTAGAGCACTTACGTCAGTCAATTCAAGAAGGTAATAGGGCTTATATAAGGCTATAGATTGATGAAGAAGAGAGGAGATTCAAAGGCCTCTTTATATACCCAACTGCGTGTGTTAAGGCCTGGCAACACACGCCCAATATCCTCTTCTTTAACGGTATATAGATAAAGTCTTAATATAGGATAACTATACTGATCGCTTCTACCGTTGACGGCAACGGTAGAAGTCTCCCTCTTGCTTGGGCGTTGACGTTAAGGGAGAATAAGGCGACATGGATGTTCTTTCTTCAAGAATTAGTCTCCCTAGTTAATAGTCCAGTTATCACACGATGAAGAGCTCTCATTGCTAACGAGGAGGGTATACTACTTTAGCAGCCTCTTATAGTGATCAGCGATTGTCAAAAAGGCCTTGCTGATGCCGTCAAGAAGTACTTACCTTATGCTCACCATTATCACTATTACTAATACCTCTTAGAAAACGTCCGTGTTAAATTCGGCGGCGAGGCAAAGAAGCTATTTTAGGAGGCTACGTACGCTTCCAATCGAGGTATATTTGAAACAAGGATGAAGAAGATCAAGGCCATCAGCAAAGAGTGCTGGAAGTATTTAGATGCTATTCCTGTTGATCGCTAGGCGTAGCACGCTTGCCCGTTTATCAAATATCCACGCTATAGCCATTAGACTTCTAATATTACCGAAGCAATCAACAAGGAGTGGTTATCTATAAGGCGGTTATCGCCATTCCGATTCCTTATAGAGGCCTGGGAGGTAATACGTAATAAGTTCTTCTCTTATCTCTATAAACCTTATAGCTGTGATGGCGATCAGAATAAGACGAACTTTATATAGAAGGCTGAAGCACATGAGGAGGCCTGCTAATACCTCTACGCAGTATCGCCGCTGGGTCCTAAATCGGCATCAGTTCGTAACCTTCGCAATCAAAAGACCTATCAAGTGGACCTGGATAGAAAGAAGTGTAG
>JAGFMK010000450.1:0-23860 GCA_021030975.1 Lichenothelia convexa | reverse complement strand
GTTGAGGGGGGGCGTGGATGTTGGGAATGGGGGGTTTGTGGGTGCTGGGGTTGGTTGCCGTTTGAGGAGTTCGTTGACTATCGTGAGGAAGCGTTGGCACGTGCGGGAGGAGATACGGCCGCTCAATGCGTTGATCCTCTGAGTGGCGGTCCTTCCGACATGCTGCGGGGAGTATCGGTGTTTCTTGGCCATGGGAAAGATGATGGGATTGTTGAGTGTAGGCTTGGGCAGCAGGCGCGGGATGTGGTGAGGGGCCTTGGCATGGTGGTGGAATGGAAGGAGTATGAGGGTCCGGAGCAGGAGGGCCATCGGCTGAAGGAACCTGAGGAATTTGACGACATTGTGGCGTTTCTGAAGAAAGTAGAAGCTAGAACGGGATGAAGTGTGTAAGGACTGCTGTAGGGCTTCTGGCTCCCACTGAGTGGGTCATCCTTGCTCGTGAAAGCGACTCCTCTGCTAGGACCGGAGGTGAGGAGGCTCCATGGAACCGATTAGCTTCAAGCATCCTACCTAGGATGTGGGTATCGAGCGCATAATGGATTAAGTCAGTCAAAGCGCTGCGGCATTGGGGTCCCCTGGGCGCACATGGCCTGTGCCCTCCCTGGCTTTACAATCTTACTAGATATGGCTTCTTACAGGCTGTTGAGAACTGTGATTACCGCATTACGTATCTGATTCAGCTGATCTTCCTTGGACAAGCTTGTGCCCCCAAAACTGGCTTATTTGTATGAGCCTAGCGGGTGCCTCGGGACATCATAGAATAAAGACTGCATGAAGAAAAGAACAAAATAGGGTATCTCAAGAAGCAAGCATATACAACCAGCCATAAACGGTTCTGATTTCCTCAGACAAGAAAAGTGGGGATCTCCTCAATCCTCACAGCAGCCTTCTTCTCCTCCCTCACCCTTCGTGCTCTTTCAGCTTTTCTCCGTGCAAGCCGCGCTGTTGTCTCGGCAGATAGAGCGCTGATTGCGTAGCTGTCGCTGAAACTTGGTCCGGGACCCGTCAGCGACGCAGGCAGCGGTGTCTCTGAGTTCACTATGGCAACTGCCGAGGATGCGCTTATTTTGATATCCGAAGATGATCTGGAAAATTGTTCACTGTTGGGTTTGAAAAAGGCGGATACGTCGCGTCGGGATGAGGGATGGCTTGTGGAAAGGCCAGGTGGTCGGGTGGTGGAGGATGAGTAGTCTCGTGTGGAAGAGACAGAGAGGTTGGGCCTAGGCGGGACAGATTTCTTCAGCTCCGGATGAGGGATTGGCTTAGAGATCGTTGGCGCATCCAGGTCACTCTCATCATCAAGACCCGCGTTACGGCTGCCGGAGTGTGCTGGACTAGATGATGCACCCTGGAGTATGGGCTTGACGCGCTCAGGCGATGGGCTCCTCACACGCGAATAACCAGCTGCTGCACGAGTATTCGCTTTCATAGCGGCAACGCCAGATAGCAGCGTCTGCGACCTCCGTGGGCTCGTCATCAAGCCCGCTAGATGTTGGTCTTGTATCCACGGATCATGCGCCTCATCCTCTTCTTCGTCCTCCACTCCATTACCTAAGCTGCCCTGTACCGCCTTCAGCCCGTTCGCCTGCTTGCTTGCCACTTCCGTAGCTTGCTGTTTCCTTTTCAGCTCGGCTCGTGGTACTGTTCGGCCATCCACGGGGCGAGCGATCGATTGCAGCGTCGAGGCATTCTGAGATCTTGCTAGGTTTTTGAGCCGAACATATTCGGCGTGGTGGAGATGTTGAGTAAATTGTTGCGCAATGGAGAGGAACTCGTCCTCTACCATCATGTATATGTCGTCCTTATCGAACCCATCACGCATGAACCTAGTAAGGTGTCAGAAACAAGTCTGGAGCGCAAGATGGCTGAAGGGAAGACGTACTCTGGAGTAGGAGGAGCGGGAGGAGGTGATGTTGACGGTGTTCTGCCTGTTGCAATTCGTTAGTAAAAGAAGTGAGGAGGAGAGAGGTCTACTGAATACCTAGCCGGGCTCTCGCCTTTCGCTGGCGTGTGGGGGCGCTTGTAGCATCATCTTCGGAGGCGGTATGCTGAGCCTTTTGCCGCTTCACAGGTCGCTCAGTCCTGGTCGATGCAGTGACCGTTGCATTACCACCCTTCAACCATGGCAGCGTGCGTGTCATGGAATGCGTGATGTGGGATTTTGTGTGCACGATGGGATTCTTTGATTAAGTTGATGTAGCGCGGGTGTTTCGTGTACAGTGATTGCATTAGTAATCTGTTGCTGTGGGTTTATTACCGAAGGAGGCAAAGTATGTTACTTATGTAACGAAGCCTCGAGCATGGCTTGGATTTGTAGACAACGCGTCTTCCGGCCTGCTACCTATCATCTGGAATAACGACCTACATAGTAGGAAAGACAGTGTCTGTAATGCAGATTCGCTCTGTCAGGTCATATATGAGAAGTAAGGGGCGTGATAATAGGCATGTCTTATTGACTCAGTTGCCTACGCCCTATCGAATGCAACTGCCTGCAGGCAAGAGCGGCCGCCAGGTGTCCTCGAAAGCGTTCGAACCGTGTCGTAACATTGGCTACCTCTAGTTTTTCGAACAGTTCACGTCCAGGTGATTCCTACCATGTAAATGGCCTAAACACGCAAGATGTTCTCGATGCTTTTTATGCCCCTCCAAGTTAACTGATGTCTGCTTGGTAATGCCTTCGTTCTTTCGTTCTGTCAATAACTCCACCACTTCAAGTACCTCGTCTTCAGGTGACAACACATCAGCTGAAAAGCCACCAGCCCACTCCGATGATGCACTTGCTCGTATAAGAACCTTAGAAATCCATACGTCTAGTCGTGCCGAGGATGTAGCGTACATACCAGCGGCGACCGTCCCGCCCAGCGAGAGAGTGTATCATCAAGAAAGACTCCTTCATGCCGTCCTAGAAGCCAATTGCATCTTCCAAGCCTGTGAGGAGCTGAACAGTCAATCGCTCCGCAAGTATACAAGAGACCATCCACGAGTTCAGAGCCTTGGAAGAGCAAAATACCAGGCGCTATGCAACAGTTTGGCCGCTTCTGGACTCATATCATCCCACTTGCACACAGACGAGTACCAAAGTCTTCGAGAAGCCTACCGGCAAGGTCTTGATTACATCGCTCAACATGGCACGGTACCGCACCAGGCACTTACGGAGCCTACTGCAGCACCTACAACAGCTCTGGTCAGATCGAACAATGCAAGCCTCCCCAGTCAGTTGCCCACAGCTTCACGGAGTTTCGAGCAAGGCTCTTCTATGGTAAGGACCACATCGTCATTCACTGCGGCACTGATGGCCGAAAGCTCCAACAGCTTGCTGGCGGCCCCACTACGTATTTGTCCATTATTCTCCCGCCTAACCTAATCGTGGTTTCTGACTTTACGTCAAGTGCTAATTACATTGATAGATACGAGAGCCATCTTTACCAGCGGTATTGCGCCCGCTTGTACATCATCAAATCTTCGATGTTGCACGCTACAATCGAGATTTTGAAAAAATTGCGCCCTTGGGGAGAGGTGGCTATGGCAAGGTCTTCGAGGTCTCTCATCGGCTTGATGGAAAGAGATATGCAATCAAGAAAATCCCCTTGAGCCTTTCTCGGATACGAAAACTCCAAACTCTGGAAGAACTTGATCGTCTACTTGTGGAACTTCGAACGCTTGCCGGCCTTGACCACCATAACATTGTGCGGTACTTCGGCGGTTGGATCGAATACAGCTTCGCTTCAGAGTCTAGTGCGAGACACCTCGGTCAGAGAAGACTTCTAGAGGCTCCTCAAAACTCTTTTGCTGTGCCGAAGCATCCTTCCGAAAGCGACCTTTGCTCCATGGGCCAGATTGAATTCACTACTGAAGGTGCTGCTGGGCCTGGAAACGACGTCCCCGCAAATCTACCAAGCAGCAGCGGCGAGGTCCCGAGCACCAGTGCTTTTACCGAAACCGACGAACTGCATGGCGTAATATTGAAGGAGAAAGGCCTTCCAGTCCTCACACTGCATATACAAATGGCCGTCTACCCGATAACGTTATCTGACTTCCTGGCCCCGCACCACCCAGATACGATCGTGCCACGCCATTGTTTCCATTCCCGGGTCTCAATCCGTCTGCTACTCTCTATTCTTGACGGCATTGACTATCTCCATTCGGAAGGCATGGTGCACCGCGATCTGAAACCAGACAACATCTTCCTCTCAATCCAACAAGTTAAATCACGTGGCCCTGGCTGTGTCGACGTCAAAACATGTAGCGAGTGTAACAATAAACAAGATGAACATCTCTATATCAATCCCCGCATTGGTGATTTTGGCCTAGTGGCACAAATGGCCACCGGACTGAGCGAAGTTGGGCCAGGAACTGCTCCTGCTGCAAAGGTTGCAGGGACGGAACTCTACCGCCCACCAAGTTGCGGTACTGTCAATGAAAAGGTGGATGTATATGCGATCGGTGTCATCGCTTTTGAGCTGTTGTGGCCATTTGAGACAAGTAAGTCAATTATTTGCGCTTCTGAGGCCCTCCAGATTGCCTACAGCAACTGGGCCTGTGCACCTTCTGTGTGTCATGGCACCTAGAGAAACGAGGAAAATCGGCGTCGAGGCTCGAATTGCTCGTGGAGGTATTATGACATTGCTAGGCAGAAAGAGTTATAGCTTTGAGGGCCTCCTGTGTCGCAGCGTTGTCGTTTGGTGCACATGAACATGTGTTGAATTAGTTAGTGAACTGATGTGCTGACTTTGCGCTAGAAATGGAACGTCACGAAGTTCTGCGTAAGCTTAAGGAAGGTATCCTACCCGCAGATTTCTGTGGTAAGATTGGCGATCGCTGGGGACGCATAGTGGCCTGCATCAGAGGAATGCTGCACCATGATCAGGAGTCCCGTTGGTCCTGCCAAGCTGTACGGAAATGCCTGGAAGGTATTCTCGAAGAAGAAGACGGCACAGTCTAACAGGATGCGTGGTTGCGAACTCTAAGGTACTTATCGAATACGTTCTGTACTTGTGTCGCTGAACGAACAAATTACCGTTCTGCAGAGGGTCGAACGAGGAGTGTTTTCTCGCAATCTTCGTTGAACGGATACAAATGGTTGGAAGGTTGCAGACTTTTCCTTGTATCTAGAGCCTATAGGTACTTACATGCAGTGTTGCGGAGTCTATCAATGTTCGCCTCTCTAATAAAGGCTTGGGGATATTGTTAACTTCCTTTCGGCCAGGGGTAATACTGGTTATAGATCCGATGTCATGAGAGACGGCTTTGATGGTTTGGTCGAGAGGGCACTTCGAACGGCCAGGTGGCACATGACATTTTGAGGTATATCACCAGGCATGAGCAGCCCGAGGGGCACTTGAAACCATGATAGCACCTAAGACTGGCACTGCATTTGACACCTATTGAGGACATCTGATGCTAACCTGGCACTTGACGTGTGTCTTGTGCCCCAATGGCGCGGATGCACATGCAGTGGGACCACGAGTGGACGTTGGACGTCCAGACGTCACTCGATCAGGGAAAGGATAAAGCAGAGTGCTCCCAGGACCACATCATTCCACATGCAAGGCCGTTATCGCATTCCTTGCAAGTAAGAAACCGCCCTCTGTACTATTAAACAGATCCTTCCTCCCCAATGGCTCAACCATCCGACCGTCTCCTCACCGTCCACGCCGATCCCCTCCTCTCCCGCCAAACGCACAGCCTGCACATCGCCGTTCCAATCCCCACAAACGTCTCCCCTGAAACCGTTATGTCCGTCCTCCACGGCCATGGCACGATGATGACCCTCCAACCGCTCGTCGTGCACTACGAACCACTCCCGGCGAAATCGACAGAGACAATCAAATACTACACCTTCACGGAGTCGATAGCGATCATCCCGTTTCTGGGCGCGTGGGGGAGGAAAGATGTCACGTCTGAAGCGAGCTTTGAGGATACGGAGATGGGAGTGAAGAGTGTGGGGTATGCGCCGCTGGGGGTGGTTGTTAGGGCGGAGTGGAGGGTGGAGAGGACGAGGGTTGAGGGTGGGAGTGGAGAGGCGGGGAAAGTGGAAGTGGGAGGGGGAGAGGGAGAGAAGAGGGATGATGGAATGGGAGGGGCAAGTCCAGCGGGAGAGAACAAAGACGCGAAGGTTGGTGGGGAGTGGGTGCTGAGTGAAGATGTTAGTGTGAAGTGTGCGGGTGCGCTGATGTGGTTTGTAAAAGGGCAGATGGAGGGGGCGCATAGGGATATCTGTGCGAAGGTGTTGGAGAAGAGTGAGGAAAGAGACAGAGGCTCCGCAAGGGACTAAGAATACGGTCGGAGTACGTCTGATGAGAAATGGCATCGTGACAGAGATGCATTCGGTGAAGCTGGCCTGACAGTGAGTTCGAAGACAGAAGCTCATCGTTAGTCCCACTGTGGACGTACCTCCGAACGATTCTATTGTCGTTTTAATCCACGGTCACTTGCTCTGCTTTGCCCGTTGGAATCTTGAGCCAAGTTTCACGGTCGACCTCACTTCAAGCACTCTACTACCTCAAACCTCACACTAAATTTACTTCTAAACCTGTGCAGCATCCGCGTCAAAACTGCAACCTACCAACTCTGCTCGTAACACCTGCCAATCTTACCAAACAAAGCCTTGGTCGACAACACTTTCTATGGAATCTAGCTCAGAAGGCGAGGACTGGGCGCTGGGGATATGGAAGCCGGATGGCACAGTTCCAGCGGAGTTGCCTGCCGCTAATCAACCCTTTTGCGCCAAAGACTTTTATTATCGAACGAACGAGCAGTTCGTAAGGATCGCTCGGCAGAAATACCCTTTCGCGCCATCGCCCAGGACATGGTGTGACCTTCTCACAAGAGGGACAATTTCTAACTTTGACATGCGTTACGGATTCCGGGATCCTCACTTCATCAACCACCTAGCTGTCTGTGTCAGGCCATCGATAAAACTGTCTCATGCTTTGTGGTACCTGCGAGCTTTAGGAGCAACAAACAGAATGATGGGGGGCTATCCCAAAGGGATATTTGAGCGTGTCCTTCAACTTCAACATGAGCTAGAGCTTCAATGCCCGCCTGAGACGTTGGAGACAATGGGACTTCCTCTTGTGAAGGCTTCGCTCAACGCAATAACTACTCCCAACAATGGGTAAGATACCCTTTTTGTGCCCGCAACCCGTGAACGGCTCATAATCGCTGACCCCTGCGCTAGGATTCTGTCTCCCTCGAGCACTGCGCAGAAAAGTGCTGAAGTACGTGTTCCGGGGCTATGACAGCACCATTACAGTCAGAGACAAACTCTGTTACGGAACTTCGGGAAGTCCCTCAAGGCAAACCAAATGGTTGGCGGGCCCTGCCAAAAATCGAACTACGTTCACCTACACCATAGCACACGACTGCCGGCTCAACAACGTGCGGAGAACATCTAGGCAGCTGAAAAATGATCTTGACCGGATCATGCTTGAAGATGGCTACCATCTGTATAGCTGTGTCGACTTTGACTGCGGTCCGAACAGCGCGGTTTGCTTCCTTCACGACCAATTCAGCAACATAACAAACGTGAACAGAATGATACTTCGTTACCGCTTTGCAGGAGACAGAGATGCCCCACCGCGACCTTCTGCAGCTTTGGCTGGCGTGCCTGTGGCACATATGGGACAGTGGCGGGCACTGATCAACATCCTTGTACACCGCTTTAGGCATCTTGAGTTCCTTGAGTTGCGAATTGGCGAGTCCTTCTGGGACGCCATTAACTTCAGATCTGAAGACGACGTATGGACCGTTTTCAGCACGAGAAAGTTGTTCTGCCCGGATGCCTATTATCTAGAGTATGACCCCGACGGCGAAGAATATGATGGTCAGGGCAGTACCGGAGACCAGAATATCTTCCAGCGGGTCTCACGCATTGCTTGCGTAGTCATAAATCTCAACATCTATCACGACAGCAAACACGACGCAGCTCAGATGCGGGAGTTCGAAAGCCGGCTGCTTAGAAGGATAGAAGTCGATAGTGAAGATCGACGGATTATACATGAACGTGGCGCATGTAGCTGCGGCACCTGGGAGCGAGAAGACGGATACCTTGACACCATTCGCAAGAGATGCAAATTCTTTTTGAAGCCAGGCTCCTGATACAGATATCATATCTAGCATATTCAGTCGTAGAAGCACTTGAAGAGAATCACTTGATACCCTTCTAGCCTGTCAATAATAGTGACACAGCTCTCGGCTGGGAAGCAACCACAAGCAAACTCCTAGAACAACAGTTGCCATAGTTTTTGCATTTCACGGTTCCGTGTCTCTGTAATCCTGGCAGGCGCATGAGTAATTCTGTCACCATGATGGGCTACGTACGGCTTGCTTCAAGGTTTGCAATCCTGAAACGCAAGCTTATTGTCTGAATGACATTAAAACGTCAATGGATCACGCGGGGTGATATCTGGAGATTGGATTCCGAGTCACTTGTCTTCTGCTACCGCGCGGGATCTTCCTTGTTGTTCATCATTTCAAAGTTTCACTTCGCTTGGACGTCACCTCCGTCCTGCACCAATCTCGTCAACTTCCCTACGTTCAGGCAAAACTTCCTCGACGTGTGCTGCGGAATATTGTCAGGAACACATCTGTTCAGCCTGGCGGTTATGGATGCTAGCTCCCGGCACGAGCAGTGGAAGACTGGGACATCGCTGTCAGACGGGGTTGTGTCAAGGAACCCCAATGTGGCCGCCGATCATCGCCTTATCAAGACTTTTTACCTTCGAGTTAACCAGGCTTTCGTCAGGTTGGCCGAATTAGACCTTTATTTCAAAGCACGAACTCAAACTTGGTGCGCTCTTTTCGGCCAAGGAGAGCTGGATCTCTCCACAGGACTCCACGACCATAACTTCCTCAGCCATCTCGCCTTTTGCGTGAGGCCTTTGATAATCCGAGCGCATGCTCTGTTGTATCTCTCGCTTCTGCGGTCTATGAACATCTTAATGGGCGGTTACCCAAGAGGCAGCTTCGAGCGTGTCTTTCGCGTTGTGAAACAACTTGGCTTAAACATCAGTTTTTCACTATCCCGTATACACAAACGCTCGCGTAGTTTTCTGAGCAAGATATCGCTAGCGGCCAGGCGGAGGTAATCAATTCGCCCTATTCATGTCCAAATTTCATGCTAAACTTTGTTAGGACCAAATTTCGCCCTGACCTCCTGGGTCTTCCTCGCAACATCCGCAGGCAGATCTTGAACTATTTACTTCTAGGTCACAACAGAAACTTCATAGTCCAGGACCGACTCTATTCAGAATTGGAGAACACGGCGACCGCAAGAACTCAATGGAGGCCTGACAAGCGCAGCCCGGTAGACTTTACCTACATCACAACACCTCCCATAACAGAATTCGGTTGCCGAATTCACAACGTACAGCGCGTTTGTAAGCAACTCAAGGACGAGATTGCAGGTATCATAAGGGAAGATCACTACGATTTAGCAAGGAAAGATTGCTATGACTTAGCGCTTGGAGTCGACTTCGATTGCACCCCACAAAGCGCGATGTCTTTCTGTCATGATCGGGCAAAGAGTGTAAGCAGGGCAGAATACGTTATCCTCCACTTTCGATTCATTGGGGATAAAGCCGATTCACCACTTGATGAGCCTGGAAAAATCGGTACCCTGGTGAGCGGTATGGGCCAGTGGCGTGTGCTTATCAATCTTATTGTACACCGTTTCGAGGGACTTCGGCGCCTCGAGTTGCGCGTCGGTGATTCCTTCTGGAGTGTGATCGGCTTCAGCTCTGTGACAAATGCGGACCGCATTTTCTGCACGACAAAGCTATTTGAGGATGGTTCGCTTTACAAGCCATACGATGCCGAGTCGCGTTTCAGCTACGACGAGAACGTGTTTCAACGCGTTGCTCGTGTCGCTGGTACTGTAAAGCTCCGACTCAACATATTCCGTGACGACAGATTCAGCGAACCGGAAATGTCCACATTCGAGAACGAACTCCTCAGAATTATCGACACACATAGACGCAGGCGTACCAAACGGTACGACAGCAAACGGTGCTCGTGTAGAAAGGAAGAGTGGCACTGGGAATATCTTGACAAGCTCCGGGAGACGTGCTCTTTCCTGAGGACAGTGAAGCGGTATGATTCGGACACATCTGATTCAGATTAGCTGCGCGAGCTCGGGCGCCTACCAGTTCGATTCAGTTGCATCGGCAGCAAGGATTCCCATATGGAGCTCATTCACCAACGGGCCGCGATATTATTTGAAGCTGGCTGTTGTACTTCTTGCTTGGCTTCCGCCATCCTCTAATTCCCTTCTGCTCCGGAAGCGTTTGGATGGCTACGCGGCAACCGTTTCTCTGTTCGGCAGCTGGCAAAGCTTCAAGTGCTTGCTCGGCCTGCGCCCAGGACCCTCCTCGTTCCTATGAATCGTTGAAGAAGTCAGATCAAGCTGAATGCTGGCATGGCATTGTGAGCATCGCAATTTGCTGCAGCTATGCATTCGGGTGGGGAGGCAGCCCCATTTACCGACCTGGATTTCTTAGCTCTGAGCAACATTTCGAATACGTTTTAGGGGGAGGTTCAGATGAGAGCATTGGGCAGATTCAGAGTAGAGCTTTGGACACGACATTGTAATCAGCATTAGCGCCGACGTAGGCTCTCTCGACTCTTCTGCGACAAATAACATTGAAACGCGCCCGAGGACCATGAAGCGATGTTCTTCGACAGAAATGTTCTCTTTGCACAACAGTCATAGCTGCTCTGAGGGCGTGTTCTAAGAGTGGAAAAGAATCTTCCATTGACAAATAATTCTCACCTTCTACCGTTGCTGATTTCAGTGGTACC
Source organism: Lichenothelia convexa (assembly GCA_021030975.1). Taxonomy (NCBI): domain Eukaryota; kingdom Fungi; phylum Ascomycota; class Dothideomycetes; order Lichenotheliales; family Lichenotheliaceae; genus Lichenothelia; species Lichenothelia convexa. The sequence continues at coordinate 13,060 of JAGFMK010000450.1, read as the reverse complement.
TTTGAAGAATTCATAGTAGGCATAGAACACTACACCTGATAAAGTCCTAATTGTAAGCATGTGCAATAATTCGATGTGCACAGCCTACCAGGCAGCACCTACCCACACCTAGACCTGATCATACGTTGACCCCATGACCTGCTGTCAAGTGTGAATCTTCAAGGGCCGACTTATCGCGAATGTTGAATTCACTCTCTTTCACTTCTTCAACCTCCCAGTCAGAAGCACTGACATCTTCAGTACCCAACACGCTTCATTCACGTTCGCGCAATATACCCTTACTGTTCAGAATATCTGCACATTACATCGGATTACATACCTCGCATCTACTTCATGATGGAGTCTGTCTCGCAAGGAGAGACATGGGTTCTTGGTCATTGGACACCAGACGGCACAGTGCCAGCGCAGTCGCGTGTTCCTGACGGCCTTCCTCACATCAAAGGGTTCTTCTTCAGAGTCAACAAGAAATATCATGGGATGGCTAATCTTGGCCACTATTCCGGACATTTCCTAACAGCGATTGAATGGAGCATCTGGGGCCAAGACGAGGACCATCCAAAAGAGCTTTACAGACTTGATCTCGTTAAGTCTTTCGCTCGGGCGATGAGCCCATCAGATGCTTGGTTGTACCTGCAAGTTCTGAGATCCGTGAACAGATTGATCGGTGCATTCTCGGCTGGAGCCTTCGAGCAAGCACTAGAAGTCCTCAAAAAGTCGAGAATTCGGGAGATACATGGGAGATACAGCACATCTAAAGTCCTGGCATCAGCGACACAACAAGGAAGCACTCCTAACACTACAGATCATGCTCCCGTCACCAGGTATTTATTTCTTTACCCGCCAGTGAGAGTGAGGCTGATGTCTCTTGCGCTAGTCCCGGCTCCAGATTGCTAAGCATACCAGTCGTGCTGCGCAAAAGGATATTCAAGAATTTACTCCGAGGTTATGACTACCTCATAACTGTCAAAGATCAACTTTGCTATGAGCACGAAGAGTCCAACTCCGGCGATTCGAATCCTAAAAAGTCAGGATATCGGAAGACGTGGTGGAGCGAGCGCCCGCGAAAATCAAAGAAGGCAGACACGCGACAATCAAAGAAGGCGGACATTTTACACGTACAGCGTGTCGTTACCGACGGCACAACTCGAAGTGCTCGAGTTGCAGCTGCTCTGCAAACAACTGAGAAACGAAATCTCTGAGATTCTGCTGGATGACGGATACAACGTAAACCTCTGTGTCGATTTCGACTGCAGACCTCAAACCGCAATGGCGTTTCTACACGACCGATCAAAGAGTCTAGACAGAGCCACCACGATTGTGCTTCGTTACCGGTTTGCAGGTGACAACGTTACACAGCCCCGACAGTTAAGGACGCATTATGGCAACCCGGTTAGCAGCATGGGACCATGGCGTGGGCTCCTAAATATACTCGTCCACAGGTGCAACGACCCCCAGTTTCTGGATTTACATATTGGAAATTCGTTCTGGGACGTGATCGATTTTGAGCCCGGAATGAACCCAGATTTCGACTTCAATATGAGGAACTTGTTCTATCCTAACGCTTTCTACAAAGCACAAAACTATTGGGCAGATCGCAGGCTCCTCACTGGTGCGGAACTCCGATCTTCGAGTCGCAATATCTTCCAGGAGGTTTCGCGCGTCTTACACGTGGTCATTAACCTGAATATAGAACACGCGTGGGGATACGACACAGCTCATATGCGCGAATATGAGTATCAGTTACTCAGCTTGATGGAAAAGCACAGTCTTAACCGGCCTGATCTCTACGAAAACCGCTGGTGTAGCTGTACTAATACCGAGCGGAAAGAAGGGTGGACCTTGACACAGCTCAGGAAAGCTGCGAATTCTTCCTAAATCCTAACCCGGCGAAGCATTGAATTCGCTATTAGGTCTTCCAGTACCTAGCGAAGCGGTCATATGCCGAGATTTGTGTACTATCGTTGCCTGAGGACGCAATAAGGAATCGGAAACGGCTGCGATACGAATTGAAGCTTGCTGTGGTCCATTACCTAGCTTGTTGCCACCTAGCCTTGTGTCACCTCGAAACCGATTTGCTAGCCATGCGGTTTCCCTTCTACGGGCAAGCTTTAGACGAATCTCTAGGCGCTCGCTCAGCTTAGAGCACGGGCGCCAGCCTGGTACTAGAGCGGCACACAGATCGGTTGCAGAGAGGTTCTTAGAGCACTGGATCGTTGCGAATAGCTGCAGCTATGTACTCGAATCGGGAACACCGTTACCAACGCATCTTACTTTGATTAATTAGATAGCTGTGAGCAACACTTTGATGCAACTTGGGCGACGTTTCAGGTCAGAACACTACGCGAGATTTCAGTCAGTGTTAGCGACGACCTGGGATTGTTTCAATTTCTGCGATAAAGAGCATTGGAACACGCCTCAATGCCAAACTTGCGATGGCCACATGATGTCTTGGAACGACACTGATACTTTTTTGGAAGATGCATAATCAGCACAGCCAAGGAGGATTTTCCTGTACCTCCACGCAGGGTGCTGCTTGTGCGACTTAGTAGCAACCGTAGCCTATGCCAAATGATTGGGAGACATAATCAAGATTGTGCTAGATATTCTGCTCTCGCTTTGTTACATATATCTCATGATCCATGAAACTGCACCGAGAGCAGAACATAACGTATCCATCCATGCTTGACCACTAGCTACAAGGATACCTAACGTGGGTCGTGCATACAATTTTCTGCATGGAACTTTCAACTTCTCTCCCATCCATGACCCATACGTCGCACGAGGTAGCCTGCAGATTCTGCAGAATCGTTCCCATAGATATCACGTTCATATTCGGACTGTGCTGTGAAGCACGACCGCTCTACCCGACTGTTCTCGTTGAAAGCTTGTTCACTACTTCAACGATTCGAAGCCCTAATGCGGTCAGAAATGCTGTAGTGAGATGGCCACATGCACTTACGTAGATCGGAGTGCCGAGCTTAAGGTAGAGTTAGCGATTGCTTTCACCAGTGGAATGAGAATGGAGAGGGACTAGGGCGTAGCGTTGCTTACTCTGTTCAAGACAAAGATAACCTGCCAAGATCGTTAGCGGCTGCAACATGGAGACAGCTCACCGGATAGCTTGTATAGGAGAGTCTAAAGCTGCGTACATCGGTGACCATTACAGTCTTCCTGTTGCAATGATCTGACAAAAATGTCAGTCCCTCCTTGGTGAAGGGAAGTTATGCAAACGAGTATTTTACCGGCAACTTCAGCAAGCTGTTTGACAAGCTGTTTGACAAGCTTACAGACGGTCAGCATCCTTCCCGCCTTTTGCTAATGAGGTGCTTACCAGGTGCAGCCTGCTCCTGAGGGTTGCTCGCATTTCGTCATAGATGGTAGCAGAGATACGCTTGACGCCGCCGCGGCGAGCAAGCCGACTTTGTGCGCACGCTGAGTCAGTAAGGGGCCAAACACAGGGAAATCAGACAGCGAGTCTTGCAGTGTTCTTCTTGAGCTGACGGGACGACGTACCGAACGTCGCCTCTGCTGATTGCGAGCAAGTTGTCCTTGAGCAGTTTTCTGAGCAGTTCATGCATCAGCAACCGGCTTGTACTAACTCGGAGTACTCCGACTTTGACAGATGGTGGCGGTATCGCTTTACCTGTGTTGTTTCGCGGTCTTTCCCTTGCCCAGTCCCTTTCCCTTGATCCCTATGAGTGGGCGTTGACTGCCGGGTGGCGCCATAGTTTACTGCCAAGAGGGGTCTTTTGACTCTAGTACAGAGGGCTTGGATAATGGATATGAAAAGGTGGCAGACGCAGTGGAAGTGCAACAGTGGAGGACGAAGTAGGTGGAAGGGTTTGATGTGACTGAAGGTGAGATCTTTGACGACATGGTTCCGCAGAAGATGACGTCCACAGTGGTGAAAGGTGTTGCCTAAGGTGATAAGTTTCACTTGTTAAGGGATAAGTAGATCTCAGGTTGAGCGGGACTTTCACGAGATCTCTCTATCTACAATCTTCAATGCTTATTCCAGATAGGTCTCAAAGTTAAGAGAAGGTCTCACAGCAATGCTACTGCAATAGCTAGTTTGTATGAGCTTGCCTAATTTCGTGGAATGGAACATGGAACACGATAATGTTTATGGCGTGAGGGCTGCAATGCTCTATTGTAACTAACTCATCTGAATGTTCGGTCCTTGCGTGGACAAAGTAACCATCACTCATTAATTCACACTGACTACTCACTTGTTCTATTGCCCAAGCGACGAGCTGCTCACAGATACATCTTCTAGCCAGAGGGTAGCAAAGTCTTCAAAATGTGGGAACGCATTGTGTTGGAGCCTACGCCGGTACGAGAGTCTATGCTCAAGACGTCTCGACAGCAGAGCTTCAATGCTCCACGAAGAAGATTCCCGTCTCTTGCTCACAGTTAGAGATCCCATCAATTTGCCTGAAGATCAACCTCCACGTCGTCAAGTCCCTCGAGGGCCGAGCGGGGTGTCAGAAGTCGCGACTCATAAGCACACGACCGCCTACATGTATGCCTTCATTTAGCAGGGACGGTTACACAGTATTAGTACTCCTTACTGCTGATAAATTCAAGTATCCTCATATAAATGAATAGTTTTAAATTCTATAGTCTATATAGGAGTAAATCTGTATAAAGGGTTGGGCAATTTAACGTGGTGTTGCCTGCAAACTGCGCCCAAGGCTTATGAGTCGTGACTTCTGACACCCCGCTCGGGGTCATGCTGTGCAACGGTAGTAAGTTCGTCCGGAGCCAATTCAACTCACCAACTTCCAGGTTTCAAGCTGCAACGCCAGCATGTGATCCAGCACAATGACGACCCGAAAGCGCAATGAGTGGCTCGGTGCAGATGATGAAGAGGAGGACAACTCCAGGGACAATTCTGAAGTCGAACAGAGCAAGGGCAGTGCATGGACGGGGAGAAACGCGAAGCGGCGCAAAGTGGACAGCGCCGACGTCTCTGCCGATGAGGAAGATGATGACTTTGATACCAGGCTTGAGAACATTAGGCCAATACCTCAAGAGGCAGCTCCACCTGTGCAAGATGCACAACCAAATGGGGATCCGAAGTCTTCTGGCGCACAGAAATCCACGAACCCGAGGGCAGATCTAAGAGCCCTCACACCGAAGCAGCTTGCCGCAAGCCAAAAGGCAGTTTCAAGAACTGGCGTCATCTATATCTCCCGCGTACCTCCTTTTATGAAGCCCCAAACGGTCAAACACCTCCTGACTCCCTATGGCGAGATCGGTCGCATCTTCCTAACACCAGAGGACCCTGCAGCGCATACACGACGAGTGAAGTCAGGAGGAAATAAGAAGCGGTCATTCACGGATGGATGGGTGGAGTTCCTCGACAAGAAGGATGCTAAGATAGTTGCTGAGACGTTGAATGCCAGCATTATCGGAGGAAAGAAGGGCGGATGGTACCACGACGATGTGTGGAACATCAAGTATTTAAAGGGATTCAAGTGGCATCACTTGACAGAACAAATTGCCAATGAAAATGCGGAAAGGGCGGCCAGGCTCAGGACGGAGATTGCGCAGACTACGAGGGAGAACAAGGCTTTCATAGAAAACGTTGAGAGGGCCAAGATGTTGCAGGGTATGGAAGACAAGAAGAAGCGGAAGCTGGTTAATGGCGATATGCCGATGAACGTGCTCCATGATGGCGCTGACCAAAGAGCAGCAACACAAAGTGGGGATAAGTTTACGCGTCACTTCAAGCAGAACGAAGTAAAGGTGAAGGCGCCGAAAGGGAAGGAGGTACAACCATCTGATGACGTTAAGAGAGTCCTCAGCAAGATATTCTAGTCATACATCTGTAATTTGCCCATCACAACAGTCACAGGTCTCGACGCAGTTACTAACACACAGCTTGCTGAAACATAATGCATACAGCACTGATGTTCAAATTGGAATGCACAAGCAAATCGTCAACAGTGCAAACGCCTGCACTAGAGAGAACTGGAGCTCATAGAGAGTCCGCCAGAGAACATTGGAGCTCATAGAAAGTTCGCGACGATGTCGAAGCTCTGTTCTATTCCAGAGCGTTCTATGCTTCCCCGATGTGCAAAATGATATCAGTCGCCAACAGTTTAATGATCAAGGTTATGATAATAACGCTGAGGGTCCAGTGCGTAGGGTTCGCCCAAGCACTGTGTGTGAATGGTAGATCTTCACCTAGACATTCCCAGCCACCTGTGTATTGCTATTGTCACATTAGTCACATCGCCCGCCTTTCCCGCATTAATGTTCTTCTCTGCAGCAGGCATCCGGCCTCAATATAGTCTTACAACCTATGTAGGCAGTGGTTTCATTTTCAGATTTGATGTATCTCAGTACTATCACTGTCCAGTTGATGCGCCGTTATGGATCCAACGTAAGCACGCCTTGACCTGGAGTTGCGGCAATTTAATCCAACATTGCCAGCGCTGATGTAGTTGGTAGGTCATCATCATGGGCAGCTTTCGCACCTCGTCCGGCGCAAATCCGCAGTACTTACGACAGCTCTCCGCTTGAGCGGCCTGTGACACCACCACAGCAGATTAGATCTTGGACGCCTCCAACGCCTTCAACTTCCAACAGAAGTCCGATCGGTCAAAGCCCGCCGCGTCAGCAAAGGGCACGTCCCAGGTATCTTGCCAAAGAGTTCGTACACGGTCTTTGTGGAAAGGTCTTCAAGTACAGAGACCAGGTCAAAGATCATCATGACGGCAGAAAAGCGAACGGTGGCTGTTATCACAGATGCGGGAGGCCTCCGGGTGTGGAGTGGTAAGTTGACGATCTTCTTGCTTCTCCCAAGCTATGACCATAATATAGCCCATGATCAGTGGCTTTGCGCTGTGCAGCGGAAGCGCATCTTTAGCTGACATTGATTGCAGGAATGACCACCCTACTTGCTGGGATAAGCGCAAGCGCATCGCAAACGGCCTCTCGCCTCTTCCTTCAGGTTCAGCGACACCACTGAAATACGATCCTGATGGAAATGCCTATTTTCCTCAACCACTGAGCCGTCGGGTCGGGCGGACTCCAAATTCCCACAAGTTCTCGCGTTCTGCATCGACCAATCCGCGAAGATCATCCTCATCAGACGCTGTCGAGCCAGTTCCTTGGAAGCTATCCACCGACACTCGTGACAACATGTTTCCGCAACCGTTTGGATATACATATATTAACTCGGACCAGCGCCTTCCTCCTCTTAGTGCAGATGGCCATCTTCTGCCGGACACCGATCTAGCTCGGGGCCTTTATCGGGGACGTCAGCTTCCTCATCTTTCAGGATCCCAGCCACCTACGAGCAGACTCGTTTCAGAATCACCATGGCCGTGCGCACAGCAACTACCTCTTCCAGAAACACCACAGTCCAATGGATTCCCCCATCACAACCTTCCTTCAGTTACTTCGCTGGATTTCGTATGGCCACTCGAAATCAGCGCTCAATATGGACTTCAAAACTCTCCCTGTCCGGGCTTCGGTGCTTCTGGAAGCCCTCGCTTCTCCTTCGGCAACTGCGACCGAGCGGCAAGTGCCACTATGTCAGGTTACGCAGAAGGGACACCACCGAATGCAGGAAGTTCGATAAGTCCGCCACAGAGTGGTGCCATTGCCTCGAGGCCTCTTCCACCTGTACCAGCAGTATCAGGGAGACAGTATAGCGACTATTACAGCATTCTGAACGCGCAAGAACAGCATCGAGCATCAACCTGGCAGTTCCAGCTCGCACAAGCGGCAGCAGGACGACAAGTGACCATGAATGGCGGTCGCGATTCTTATAGTTTGCACACCAACGGCCACGATCACGAGCTCCCAAAGCCGCTCCAAGCACAGCGACAGCTAGAAGTACCGCAAACACCTACGGTTCCACAGTCTGCACACCTTCACGGCCGAGGTGTATCCGGCAGTCTCAGCCCGTACGATCCCTCCGATACAATTAGCGAATCCTCCCTATCTCGTCAACCCCTTCAAGACAGCCTTGATCCTTGCATTGGCTGTGAGCCAGCAAACCTCAACGGTCACCTCATCAGCAACGGGACCTCAAAGCCTTCCGAATATAGTTCAAACTCCTTGGCCAGAAGAAATGATCGCCAAGATAGGCCGGTCAGTGTTAGCATCGAGCAGTTTGTTGATGAAGTGCTTGCCAAGTTTACGAGAGAACTACTGGCGGACACTGGCAGCGACAAAGCGAAACAAGAGGAGGTGATGGAGAATATGATTACGTTCATTCGCAGCAAATGTGACGATGAAGAGGCTTTGAAGGAGCTAGAGGCAAACCTGAAGAGCTTTCGGAACAGATGATGAATGGGGCGCCACATGAGAGTGGAGTGAACGGTCATGCGTAAGGAAGGTATGCTGGCGGCTGAGAAGAGCAGCACGTACGGAAGATAAGCGAAGGGTTGTCCCTAGGACACAACCTTGGCTGGACAACACAAGTGGATGGAGTTCAGGCGCTGGAACGTAGGCGAAGACATGATTACAGGGCTCAGCGCGCGCAAAGGGTTCGAGGTCTAATATTCGCATGCGTTCGATGTTGCTCAGCAGCTTCCGGCTCGCAGCTTGTGACGGCTTTTCCGCGATTAAACATTCACGCGTTACTAGTCCTAGTCTCGTTCACTCTACAGCAGATTCAAGACTCCTATCAGTTCTGTTTCTTCATACGTAATCTGGTAGCGAACCATTAGAGACCAGGTGTGGTGATCAGGACGGGAAGGCCAGTCAGCCAAAGCCTGTTAAGCACGGAGTTAGTGAATCAGATCTGCGGACTTAGTGCACGTGATATCAAAGATCCGACCTCGGCTCGCATTATTTTGGAGTACAACGTCAGCCATGGCGCGCTGGAAATGCTGAGTTCGACGACATGGAGTTCATGTCAAACCTTCAAGGTGGTGTTGACCATCTGAAGCCGTCTCTGTTTGGTATAGCGGTTCCCTACGTCCTTGAAAGAACCATGCTAACGCTTCGTAGAACTACTATCGGAACAGCAGCTCGCATCCCTTATTCCTCCATCCCTCCGCTATGTCCTTGCCGTCGCGACGCACCGCCATCCGCGGTATCTTCTCCGCATCCTCAACTCCTTCGATGAGCTCTACGCGCTCCTTATGCTCCTCGTGGAGCGGCACTACCTCAAAGTCTACGGCGGCGGCTTTACGGAGAACTTCTATGGCCTCAAGCGCGAGCGGGTTTTACGGATAAAAGGAGGAGAAGTACCTCGAGCGCAGCTAGGGACTCCGGGCCTTGTAAGGGAAACACTGAAGCTGCGAGAATCGGATATATGGAAGAACCTGGCTGTTCTGGTTGGCTTGCCCTACATCAAGCGGAAACTCGACGAGAGCTACGATATACACGCGCCACAGGCAAGGATATTAGGGCCTAGTTTCAACCGCGATGCGCTTCGACCCAATCCTACACTTAGGCAAAGGTTTATGTACTACTACAAGTGGTTTCTGCGGAACATTTATCCTAGTGTGAACGCTGCGTACTACTTCTCCCTTCTGGCATTCAATCTCGCATACCTCTTCGACAGCTCAAAGTATCATTCACCCTTCCTGTGGCTCGTAGGTACGCGAATGAGGCGGCTTGGTGAAGCGGATCATCGAGCAATTGCCCTTGCGACACAAGGACAATCTCCGGCCCCGGGGAGAGGAGCGAGACCGGGCGAGACAACATCCGTTTTCAGTCCCCGCTACTTCACAACGACGGTATACCCTAGACTACTGTCTTCACTGAAGATCCTCCTACCGACATCCATCTTCGCCCTCAAATTCCTCGAGTGGTGGCATGCGTCTGATTTTGCTCGCCAACTTTCTCGTAAGGCAGCAGAGGGCCTGGAACTACCTCCGCCTATAGTCTCCGGACTTCGTTTGCTTTATGCTCCTAAGCAAGATCAATCTTCGTCTGGGCCAAAGGGCTCCGAAACCAGCGAAAAGCCCAGTGCTCCGAAATCGATGCAGCCACCCGGAAAACCGCTGATTTCGTCAACTACATCTCTCCCAATCTTCACGGTTGCCCTGTCCTCTAACCCGTCTGTCTCAGACTCGTCTGCCTGTCCAATATGTCTCTCTTCCGTCGTCACACCTACAGCCACGCCTTATGGGTTTGTCTTCTGCTACACTTGCATCCATAAATGGGTCGATGGGACGCATCCTCGGCAAGAGGCCTTCATGGAAGGCGCAGGCGGAGAAGCGGAGGGTTGGGTGAAGGAGGATGGGCAGGGAAGTCGGGAGGGAAAGTGGGAGAGTGGAAAGGGAAGATGTGCTGTTACTGGGAAACGAATCCTGGGCGGAACGGAGGGACTGAGGAGGGTCATGGTGTGATGAACAGGGTACTGGGAAAGGAAACAACCGGAATACAGCCATAAGGTCCGTGTGTCTCCGAAGAAGATAATTTGTGCTCTGCCCACTGGACGGATAGCCATTTGTGATACGTTTCATGTGCGATGTTCGCTGCAACATGGAACGACTTATCCAATTCTGGATGCCTGCCGACCAGACCATCACGCTCCATTTTGATGTTAGTGGAATCAGAGGTTGGCGATACTGTTCTGTGTATCGACACGCAACTGCACTTTGTTCCCAGCCGCATGAGGACACGCAAACCAGTCTGAGACGGAAAGAAGCACAATGGACAGTGAAAGCGTGGATGAAATTCTTACGCCGGCAAACCACAGTGCTGCTCTGAAACAGTGCAATGAAGCTCCATGGTGGAAAGTCCTGGAGTCCGCGAGTGCTTATGCTTCTACTGCCTTGTCAGTTTGCAACGATATAAACTTCCTGCAAGCATATTAAAGCCATAACGCTCCGTGATCATTGGAGGTAACCGGAAGAGAGTGCGCAAAAGTGCACAGCACATTGATTCAGGCTCCCCTTTCAAGGATATTGAAGCCCTAAGCCTCTGTGAGCACTGGACGAAACCAAAGGAGAGTGCGCGAAAGGGAACACCATATTGGTTCGGACTCTAGTTTTCGCCTGCCTACCATGCCACCGAAGAAGAAGGCAAAGACTACAGCAAATGCCCCAAGCCAGTCGACAAAACTACCACGCACTCCTCAATGGACGGTCACACCTCAAGCTCTGCTCCTCATGGCCACTTCAACTTCTTCGCGCTGCTCCGTGAGCTTCGCGACATGATCTACAAGCACTACCTTCCCCTGGTTCGCGGCACTGGGGAGATCGCCAGTGCCCGTATCGACAATGCATACCCGCGGGATCTATGCCCAGCTCCACCCAACTGGCCCATATACATGTGGTCCATCGCGATCCGGCAGAACCTCTTATTAAGCAGCCTTCTGGTAAATCGTCAGTTCTGTTCCGAAGCGCTATCGGTCATCTTCTCAACCATCACGGCCTTCCTTTCGATGTCTTGCGGCGCCACGGTTGACTATACCAAGGCTACATCCCTTTCCACAGTCGTTGAAGCGAGCCCATGCGTGCACCAAGTCAAAAGGTGCCATGTTGAGATCAATTTGGTCATGCTTTGGAACGTGACCCATGTGGGAGACGACAGTCCCGGTGATCCAAGACGGGCGGTGAGGATGATGAGACGACGTCTTTTTGAAGCATTGAGGTACATGACCTCGCTTGTGGTGCTCAGGGTGGAACTGTGGCAAAGCTGGGGTTCAGGTGAATGGCGACCGCCTAGGATTGCGCCAACATCCGACCTGCAGGACTTGCAACAGGAAGTAGCAAGCTTAAGATCGGTCACAGTTCTTCTCGGAGATTGGGCTAGGATCGGAGGGTCACCGTCGCTTGAGAAGATTGTCTACGAGTGGGTGAGACGTTAGCTTTGTTGGGCTATCCGTGCCTGGGCAGCTCAGGTCGTGAAAGTTGAGATCTAGCGCCCGAGTGAGATTCTGAGACCGACCAGCTTGTGGCGAAGCGATCAGATAGAACACTGGTCCTTTGAGTGGCCCAAGTTCGCAGCCCGCCGGCAACCTCAAGCTCAAGAAATCAAGACTCTCTTTGAAGATCAAGCAGTTTCGTATAAATTACGTCTTTCGTAGCGAAATGCCTTGCTCCCTGATCACGTAGGCATGGGCGTGATAAGTGCGCAGAGGGATGTCAGTCACAGTAGACACCATTTCTGTCCATTAAGCAACATTAACCCCTCTTATCTGCACTTGTGACATTTCGCCCAGTAGCATGTGCACATCTTCAGTGCGTTTTTGAAGACCTTACCCAGTCGCGGGGCTGCTATTCGTCAATCACGTGTTCTGAGACTATCGCGGGGGACTCCCTCAGGAGAAAACTACACGGCTCGTAGTGCGCTTTGTTCGCTGTGTGTTGGAGTGTAACAATTTGGATCATGAATTGCCTTGCCGTTACAGTAGTGGTAGCTATCAAGCAGAAAAATGGAAAAGCATGGAAGATTGGGCTGGACAAGCAGCCACTGTTTGGGCTCGGTGAGGAAGTATCCTGATTTCGCGAGATTTCCTATTTGCCACGTTTCTCTGTTCATCTCGGAGTGCTCAGTAACTTTAGAACGTATCCGAGACTAATTCATTCTAATTCCGTGCCGAATTTGAATTGTGCTAATTAGTCTCTCATCGTAGACGAGAGACTCATGGCCAAACGCCCAGAACGGCCAAACGCCCAGAATCTCCCCTACTTCCACATAATTATCGGGTAATCTACCTGTGTAAGTCTTAGATCTATTAATAAATACTGTGAAAGCTCGTTATACTCCCATTATATAGCCTAAATAATAGGTTCAGCCTCAGGTTGCTCTGTCGCTTTAGATTTTAGTGCCTTCTTTACCTCCTATACTCGCTATCTCTCCTCTCTAGCTATCTATTTAGCTACTTCCTTATCTACCCTAGTCCTAACTATCTTATATATAAATTTAGTATATATTATACCTCCTAAAGTAGTTATCCTACCCCTATTATATATCTAATATCTATTCTAAGTAGTTACTATAGTAAGTATCTCTATTAGATACTCCTCTACTTATTTTATATAAAGTAATAGTACTAAAGTACCTTTTATAAACTTCTAAATATACTAGTTAGTAATATCCTAGTTATATAGTATACTAAGGCTAACTACTTATATAT